>KN496609.1:2431-13867 GCA_000787155.1 Scartelaos histophorus | reverse complement strand
AAATTCTAAAATAATTTGCAAAAAAAAGATATAACTATATAAATGTATATGTAAAGTCAAAATAAAATAGAAAAATAAGTGTGCTACTGTACCCTGCTGCCATCTGCCTGAATTTAAACATTTATATAAATTAAATTTCATACAGTTGTGTTCTGGTTGACTGTATTAATAGAAATAATTAATAAATCATAATGTGTCATCCTATGTTTTAGTATTGGGATATACTGAATCAAACTGCAACTCCAATCTGAGAAATTTAGCCAAGATTTTAAAAGTTATATCAGGTTATTCATCTTGTTTTCAGGTTTATTATCAACTTACAAGCTCTAAAACTGCTTAATTCTAGTCTAGAAGGAGTTTATTTTAACAATTTTGCTGCACGGACAGATAATTTCACTACTTTTCAGTCATTTCTAATAGATTTAAGTGTTTATATCTAAGTTTTATGCAGTGTTGGTACGTTTATGATGAGAAAATAGCACTACAACAGCATTATAGATCAGAAAATAGCGTCATATGAGCGCGTTATGCTAATACAGACTTTACGGTTTGGTGTAATCCTATAAAAAGTCCTTTGGCTCTGAGAGGACCATGTTGCGGTGGAGCCGGCGGGCATCGTCCATATCAGATCTGCGCTCACGTCCGCCCGTTAGCGATGTGGTTAATGTAGCTGTGGGTGCTGCACAGATGGGTGCGGTTAGCTTCTATTACAGCTTTTATAATGCGCGGATCATTTTCAGCCGAGCCGGGATGTTCGGCGAGCGAGGTACGGCGTCTTTTGACTTGAGCCAGGAGGACTTTTTTTTCCAAACCTCCTGTTGTGATAATTACAGATCATGTTGGAGGCGTGTAATCATGGAAATCGCTCTGAATGTGACGAGTTGGTACAGTGAGCTGACTCATCTGGTGGTGGCATGAAAAGAAACGGGCTTAATACGGTCATTACCAGGTCCAATACTGTCAGGGCAATTTTAGTAGGACTAGAAGAAGTAGCATCGGGGTGTTGGTATTACTATTCGTAGTATTGGCAGTAGTACTAGCATCAGACTAGTGGAGCAGAGCAGTATTATCAGGCTAGTTGTAGTAGTAGTAGTAGTAGTAGTAGTAGTAGTAGTAGTAGTAGTAGTAGTAGTATCAGAGGAGTTTTATCAGGGTAGTAGTAATAGTTGGAGGAGGAATAGTAGTAGCATCAGAGTAGTAGTCGTAGTAGTAGTAGTAGGATCAGAGTAGTAGTAGCAGCAGTAGTAATAGCAGCAGTAGTAGTAGCAGCAATAGTAGTAGCAGCAGTAGTAGTAGCAGCAGTAGTAGTAGAGTAGTACTACTAGTATCAGAGAAGTATTAGTAGACAAAGGGTAGTAGACAAAGTAGAAGTATTAGTAATAATAGCACCGTAGTAGTTGCAATAGTAGTAGTAGTATCATCAGCAGCAGTAGTATCAGAGTAGTAGTAAGACACAGTAGAAGTAGTAGTATCAGAATAGTATTATTAGGGTAGTAGTAGTAGTAGTAACAGTAGCAGTAGTATTGATACTACTATTACTACTAGTAGTAGTATCAGAATAGTATTATTAAGGTATTAGTAGTAGTATCCGTGTAGTAGTAGTAGTAGTAGTAGTAGTATCAGAGTAGTATCAAAGTAGTAGTATCTTAGTAGTTGTAGTAATAGCAGTAGTATTATCATAAGAGTTTTGTCAGGGTAGTAGTAACAGTGGTAGTAGTAGCAGTACTAGTATCAGAGTAGTAGTAAAAGCAGTAGAAGCAGTAGTAGAAGTAGTAGTAGAAGTACAAGTAGTAAAAGTAGTAGTAGTAATAGTAGTAGTAGTAGAAGTAGTAGTATCAGAATAGTATTGTCACAGTAGTAGCAGTAGTAGAGAATATAGTAAGTAGTGGTAGTAGTAGTAGTAGTAGCAGTAGTAGTAGTAGTAGTAGTAGTAGTAGTAGTAGTAGTAAGTAGTACCAGAACAGTATTAGGTAATGTGTGCAGTGGTAATATGGTGTTCTATTATGTTTAACAGTTTAATGTTTTATTTTATGGTGTAAATTTAGATAAAACAAGTCGCTGAAAAACAGTTTTAAAAGTTCCTTCTGCCCACGCACCAAACCAAACCCTCACAAAAAGAGGAAGAATTATGCAAAACCCATTTTTAAAAGCCATTTTTGACCATTTAATAACATCCCGCTCATCAAAAACACGCCTGAAGAGGTTTACCGACCTTTATTAAACAGCGAGATTTGTCCGGAGGGAAGCTGAGTCTCGGAGCATCAAAAACGAAAGTGAAACTGAATAAAACATGAACATAAAAGCAACACGGTGATCAAAACAGAAGTAAAACACCCTTTTTTTTAAAATATAATCCAGTTAATCCATTTCCTAGATTATAAAAATGACCAATCGCGGCGGAGCGTCCCTGCCGTCCTGACATTCTAGCATTCCCAAAATTAAAATCAATATTGAATTTAATAGCGTAGCATTTAAAAATATGAAGATTCCCTGTTGCGGCTGCTTCCCCGTCGGCCCGGAGTCGTCGCTGGTTCTTTGGCAGCTGAAGGTATCTGTCTCTATCAGGGCCGCGCTGTAAATCACTGTGATGTGAAATTACTTAGGAGAAGGCACAGGCTTCATTGGAATATTCTTCTTGATTTACGCTCCACAAAGCAGCACCACCTGGGAGCCTCGACGTGATGAAAAGAAAATAAGAGACAAAATGGAGAGAGAGAGGGGACACATTTCAAAATAACTACGGTACAAGTGTGTCGTGGCACAATGTTAGCGGGAAGTGAAAATCGGGAGACGAATTTGGCTTTTCGGCGCTTTCTACGGTGTTAGAAATAGTCCCGGAATGTAACAAAGTCGAAGAAATAAAGAAAAATTGTGTAACTTGTGTGTTTTTGGTTTTGGTTTTTGGTTTATTCAATTACAGGTGGTTTTATAGCTCAAAAATATCTAGAAAAACACATTCGGATGGCTCGCCTCTCCACAGATCTGACCTGTAACTTGGTTTGGTCTGGTCTCCGTGACGATAGACGATATATACCATAATACCGCCGATTAAAAAGAATTTAAATTGGAATAAAAATGTATTCTGATTTCAAAAGACCATGTAAACACTTAATTCCTGATGATGATCCGGAATTAAACTTTATTCCGATGTTGAAGCCGATTTAATTTATTCCGCGATTGTGTAATCGTTTATTTCGCTTAAAAATAATTTGGGTCGTTCGTGCTCGTTGGGTAATTAATGGACACGTTTTAACATTTTTATACAGCGCCTTTCTACCTTCGAGGCTGTTTTCAGTGTCTTTTTCCTCATTCATTCGTGCACAGAAACTGGGGGCGAGCTGGGTTAAGTGTCTTGCCCAAGGACACAACACAATGAATAATCTTTTTAATACAGCTTATTATTTATACCAAAATTAAGTTTAGTTTAACTTGAGATACTACTACTACTGCGACTACTGCCACTACTACTACTGTCACTACTACTACTACTGCTGTAACTGCTTCTACTACTACTGTCACTACTACTACTACTGCCACTACTACTACGACTACTACCGCTACTACTACTGTTGCAACTGCTTCTACTACTACTACTGCGACTACTGCCGCTACTACTACTGTTGCAACTGCTTCTACTACTACTACTGCCACTACTGCCGCTACTACTACTGCGACTACTGCCGCTACTACTACTGCGACTACTGCCGCTACTACTACTGCGACTACTGCCGCTACTACTACTGCGACTACTGCCGCTACTACTACTGCGACTACTGCCGCTACTACTACTGCGACTACTGCCGCTACTACTACTGCGACTACTGCCGCTACTACTACTGCGACTACTGCCGCTACTACTACTACTACTACTACTACTACTACTACTACTACTACTACTACTACTACTACTACTACTACTACCTCGTTCTTATGACGCGATGTCGCTCTGCAAAAAGGCGCCCGAAGAAAACTTTGGTCTCGAACCCAAACAATTTTTTCTAATAAGTGTCGTAAGAACTACAGATAATGAAAAGAGCCGAGGCAGAAAATGTGTAAAATTATGAGGTATTTGTACTTTACTTAAGCAGGTTTTAAAGCGGACACTTTTTCCTTTTACTTTACTCAATTGAAGAGCAGGAATCTGTACTGTCTATTACTACATTTCTGAAAAGGAAACATATTTTTTTTGTATGAGACCTGTGGAAAGCCTGAGGGGTTTATTTGAACACATTCATAATTTGAGCAAACTAAAATATAACACATCCAAATAAAAACAGCTACGGTAAAAAGATTGATTCAGTTTTTCTGCGAAACAAAATTCAGGAAAATCTTTAGCAAATTTCTGCATTTGAAGCTTTGTTAAATCACATCAAATCAAATCTGAGCGAAATACTAAATTGAATACTTCTCCCACCACCGGTTATAAAATGCCTGAAGAGGTTATAGATGTGATCAGTGTTTGAGTCATTTAGAGATCTTTCCCAGTTTCATGAGCAGGATGCACACGGATTGCAAACTGATCGAACTCTAAAGGGGAGTAACTTCGCATGGGGAGTCTTTACGTCTAAATGGGGAGTCTAAATTTTATCCAACATTGGCTTTTTGGATATGCTAACCCGCGGAGTCTAAATTTTATGCAACATTGGCTTTTTGGATATAGCTAACCCGCTAGTTGCTAATTGACTTACATTAGCATTTGAAAATTTGTCGTCCCGCTCTAAACGCTGCTGTGAGCCTTGTTAATTTGGCCTTAAAATATTTTGTTTTTCCTATTTCCAATATAGATCTCACCCCTGTAACTGCCGGCCTCGATGAGCTTCATTTGACTGGTCCACTTCTTTGTACGGTCCACGGTTATAACATTGATCCCTCGTCAAAAACATGCCAGAAGACGTTTTAAATGTCATTCGTGCATGTTTGAGTGATTTAGTGATCTCGCCCAGGGACTATTGGAACCTGGTTCGCCCGGTTTTGGTGCTGATGAAAGTAGTTCCGGCAAATGGATTGGGGTCGTGAAAATAAAGCGTTCAAGCAATGTGTTCAAAAGAGTGATACATTTGCGACACAAAACTGTTGTTGTTGACGAAAAAGTCAAACCTCATAATCACTTCGCACTATTTTATTTCCGTTCGTATGACTGCACCTGCCGCCAGGTGAAGCTGCTCCTGTTTCACTGTGTTTACGGCTCGGAAAGTTAACGGCAACATGTCCGACTATGACACCGAGAACTTACTTAGCCCTCACTTTAGCCCTCACTTTAGCCCTCACTTTAGCCCTCACTTTAGCCCTCACTTTAGCCCTCACTTTAGCCCTCACTTTAGCCCTCACTTTAGCCCTCACTTTAGCCCTCACTTTAGCCCTCACTTTAGCCCTCACTTTAGCCCTCACTTTAGCCCTCACTTTAGCCCTCACTTTAGCCCTCACTTTAGCCCTCACTTTAGCCCTCACGTTAGCTCTCACGTTAGCTCTCACGTTAGCTCTCACGTTAGCTCTCACGTTAGCTCTCACTTTAGCTCTTTCACGTCACGGCGTCATCGGTCTGAGCGCGTAAACAGTGCCAAACAACTGAAAAAAGTGTTGAAGTTGTGCACGACTCTCTCTTGCAGCAACGCAGTGATATGAACGGAGAGAAAATAGCGCCAAGTGATTATGAGGTTTGACTTTTTCATCGACAACGGTTTTGTGATTCAAATGTGTCACTCTTTTGAACACATATTGTTTTGAGAAGAAAAACGCTTTATTTTCGCGACCCCAGCCAACTTGCCGGAACTACTTTCGCCAGCACCAAAACCGGGCAAGAACTCGTCTCACGGGGCTGTCGGGGGTAAGTCAGTGTTTATGCACCACACTGATGACGGGGACGATGTACAGATTCATGTCAAAAATTCTGAACTATCCCTTTAAATATACAAAAGCATGATACAAAACAACTCACAACTTCACAAACTGGATGCGATGCGCTACGCTCTAAAAGGGGAGCAACTTAGCGCATATAGCATTATAGCATTAGAGTATATAGCAAACAACAAAAGTGAACACAGGGATTTAAATATATGTATGTATATAACGTGTTAGCTGTTAATACCTCATATAAGCTTAATGCTAATCTTTAAATTAAACAAATACAGAAGGAGCGACTGGAAACCCCCGCCGAGCACCTGCCTGGAGGGTGTAGGAGTTGACGTCTCTCCACAGCTCCGGGGACATTTTTGTACTTTCCCCGTGCACACACACCTCCACACGGCGAGATTAGCAGCCACTCTCCGACTGCCATCGCATTACTCAGCGCTTTCAATTGAGCAGAACTTATGACGGCCAAGTTTGCTTTTCCAAAGATTTGCAACTTGCAGCGAAGTCTGGAAGTCTATAAATACCAGAGTGCAAAAATGTAAAGCGTGAGTGTGGGTGGATCTGGCCTACCGGACTGCTTCTCCGCTCCTCTCCCTTCGCTCTGAGTCATAGTGCATTATATCTGAAGTAAATTGCACTAGAGAGAGTACGTAAGGTGCATTCGAAGATGTGTCCTCTGCGTTTCACCCCATCTATTAAAAAACCCATGTTACACCATTTTCTGATCCATGTTTTACCGTTTTTTTCCACATCAGAAACAGACTGGGAGTTGTGTTTCGTTTCATTCACAAAAAAAAGAAAAAAGAAGCATGCAAATGAGAAAAATATAAACTCCAGGTAAGTTTTTGAGAAGGTAAAAGCATTAAAGCCTGATTAAAAGCTCTAAAGAATCGATTTGGTGTATTATAGAACCTTTAAAATGGGAGTATTTTATTTCATTTTTATTGTATAGCATATTTTGATCACTATGTTTAGCTTTTTATTGTTTTGCATTATTCACACTTGTTTTATGAGTTTCACTTTCATTTTTAATCAGTCAGTTTGCATTTCGCTACTGAAATTGCTGCACATAGCGTTAGGTTTGTGAAGTTGTGTACAGTTTTTTTTTTGCTTGCATATTTATGGAGAGTTGTCATGAGGGAAGGTATGGATGATGTAGGTTTGTGGGCGTAGCATCGCACAGAATTTTACAGTTAACCAAAAAGAAGGTTTGAATAAGGCCCATTATTAAAACATGCATGGATAATATCGTCACCTTCCTAAAATAATCGCCTACGTCACTTTTTGCCTATGTTTACTTTGCTATAATTTATGCCATAATTTAAATTTTGGGGGGAGTTTTTTGTGTTTCCTGAAAAACCTGAAGAAATTACTTATGTGATTATTTTAGGAAGGTGTCAATATCTAAAACTTAAGCTTAAGAACTTAAACTAATGGTGGGCATAGATTAATTTTTTAATCTAGATTAATCTCATTATTGTTGGTTTTAGATTAAACCAGATTAATCTAGATTAATGCTGGTGGGTCGGCAGCATAGACTGTAAAAAAGTGGACTATGCGAGTGTGATGTTACCCACAGCGCTCAGATTAATATAGACCCAGCTCCCCGCCCAACTTTTAGAATAGATTAACGGCGATATTTTTGATATCACCCGATAAGAGTCCCACACGCCGATAACGGTCCAACACTAGAAAAAAAAAACCTTAATAACACTTGGGAAACCCGTCTTGTGCATTTCAAATATTACATAGCAGAACATAACATCTTATTTATATTTATGCATGTCGACATACAGTGTCCATCTGCTTTACGACTGATTATAAATAGTTATAGCAGCTGTTATCATTTCTACAGTACAGTCATTTTAAGTGAACTGAAAGCACATTTTTGTGGTGTAGTGAAATGTATTACTATTCAGTGATCACAAAGCTGAAGTCACCCAATTGAAATGTCCAAAATATGATAAAACACTTAAGATTTGCATATGTATTGGAACGTTGGTGTCCAGTTCGCCGATGTTTCCTTTGGCTTCCTCGCCGATGATGTTTCAGTGGATCAGCGGGACGGAGACTGCAGGCAGACTGTTCATATCAGGGAGATTATTTAACTGGTCCAATGATTAGAAGAAATATCTTACTCCAAATTTGAGCTAAATCTCCAAACGGTCGGAGTGGAGCACAGACCGTTTCTAGAATATTTGGTTAAAGTTCATATGTGGATCGGGTCCAATGCAAACTTGGAATCTTCCCGCGGTATGGACATAATTAAGCCAACTTCTGCAATAATTCCCCAAACCCTTATTGCCAAAAATATGAACTAGAAGCCCTCATTTCTGTTCGTTCTTAGTGCGAGTGACAGAATATGGAGCAAAGTTGATAAAGTCTTACAGCTAAGACAGAATAAGGAGGATTTGAAAAGGGCCCAGAAGAGATCGCTGCATTAAAAACCTCTTTAACATGGCAGAAAACAAAAAAATTGCATTATAGCTCCTAATTAAATAGATATGTTTTATAAAATAGACAGTGGGGGAACGTAACGAAGTAAAAGTAGAAAGGTAATGTACTTAAGTAATGTATAGATACCGAAAATGTAATGTATAGATACCAAACTATATTCAAGTACATGGACTCTTTACTTTTACTCCACTACACTTTAGAACAGGTAATGTATTTGTACTTTATATTCTACTATATTTTTCAACAGCACTGAAAAATAAGTCTTTTTTTTATTATTATTATAGTTTGAGACCTGCTGAAAAGGTTTAGTTTGAACACAGCAAACAAAAATATCTACACAAAAACAGCTAGAAATTTATTGATTTGCCGAATGCAGCACAAATCTTAAAAAAATAAAAATAAAAAAATCATAAAAATCACTAAATTTGAGACTATTAGAGCTAAAAATCTGTGCAAAATGCTTTAAGCCATTTTTAAAAGCGGATTTACTTTTTTTTTTTTCTCTCGGGTATCTACATTTTTACTTAAATGTGCATTGCGTAACATTTCTAGTGTTTGTCTCCATGGAAACGTTATCGCTTTGTCGAGAATGTTTCGCAGTATTAACTTATCCGTCTTATTTGCTATTACAGTTCAGATCTGTGGAGAGTCGCGTCATTCACAGAAGGAATTGTTGCGTATTTTGAGCAATGGAAACACGTGGAATGAACGAACACTGCGTGGATATATTTAAAAAGTCGTACCGTGGAATATTCCAGGGGAAATAATAACATCTGGAGCGCTTTTTCCACCTCTGAAAGTAAAATTGGCGAAGAAATTCTATCGGTGAGGAAGGAAAGGCGCTCGGGGTAAGTGTAGAGGGGGAATAGGACGCAGCCGAGTGTTGCATTGTGGGGAACGGTCGGGTTTTCACGGTGGTCGGTGTTTGCCCCCCTCAGCGGCGCATGGGAAATGTACGAGGAAGTGTGAGTATGTTTAAGGCCAAAGAGGAGAGAATGGGAAACGTACGGAGCCAATGGGATTTACCAAGCGTGGATTTGCGACGGGGGAAGGCAGGTTTTTCAAGATGGTGGGTCAGGACGCCAAATGGAAAACGAATATAGATTTTACAGTCACGTGGAAAGCGGGAAGTTTGTCATCTCCACCAAGGAGATTATGCGATCGAGTCGGTTTATTTATGTATTTATATATATTTGTCTGTGGACGGAATTTCTCGGAAAGTACTGGACCGATCTTCATGAAGGTAGATCTTGGCCCAAGGACGACTCCATTCAATTTTGGTGATGATCCGGATCCGGACCTGGAATCTGGATCTGGATATACAATCTTAGTGAGATTTCTCAGAAACTACTGTCCGGATCTTCATGAAATTGTCACCAGAGGTAGATCTTGGTGCAGGGACGACTCCGTAAAATGTTGGTGATGATCCAGATCCAGATCTGGATTCTGTGTCCACGTCATCCCTTGGCGGAGATCAGAAACCTCGGACTGCTCGTTTATGTTTATTTTTTGTACATTTGCTCGTTACGAAAGCTTAAAGTGTCCATATCACGCTATTTTCTGATCTGTATTATAATATTTCCTCATCACAAACAGACCTGGAGTTGTGTTTTGTTCCATTCAAACATGTTTCACACACAAATCCTGCAAATTTCTGCTTCTTGATTCTTCTGTCAAACCAAAAACACTCCACCTTGTGATGTCACAGTAAGTTTTTGAACTCCACACATCTTCTACCAAAAACACTCCACCTTGTGATGTCACTGTAAGTTTTTGAACTCCACACATCTTCACTAGAATTATTTGGCTATTATTTCCCACCCGGAATTGTCAATCTCGACTGAACAAAACATGGTAACTTGAAACAACAAAGGTACAACAAAACAAAGGTAACTTGAAAACTACCGCCTCATGACATCACGAGGTGGAACGGGGCATTTTGAGCCGTGGAGGTGTAGACAGGCTAATAATAAAGTGAAGCAGAGTGAAAGAAAACGCAACTCGAGGTAGGTTTGCGATGAGGAAACAAAATGGAGCAGCATGGCCCGTTTAATCTCCATAGAAACTCCATAAATCCAAGGAACATATAGATTTAATGGTACAATATAACACTTCTCTGTCATGTTCGATTTCTTTTTCATAAGTAGAACTGTGAACAGCTCGCAGCACAAATGGCCCCGTCAGTCATTCTCACAGTATGAAAAGCAGTTTCCGTCACTGTGGACAATTACCCCACGATTAGCCATTAGCCTAGCGCGCATGCTAATATCGCGACGCACATGAGCCATGAAAGAAAATGGAACACAGTGAACAATACATAAAAGCGCCGCACCAAACTTCTGTTGCCTCTGTAGTCATTGGCATCTATTTGTTGGAGTAGTGACATAAAGATTATTTTTCAAACGCATTGTGTCCTGCTTCCTGATTGGCTAAGGTACTGCGGACACCGTCAATCAATCTCCTGTGTGCCGGGTCCTGTACAGAACAGAATGTGTCCAGACAAATTTATATAAATGTTGGATTAGTAGAAGCAAAACTCTGAAGAGACGTATGAGCGCAAAAAATTGTACGTCTGGACATGCTGAAGGACGGTACAAGTAGTAGCAGTAGGCCGGAGTTCGCCACTATGGAATAAATTAATCTGCGGTCTGTTACATAAAGGAGAAAAATAACATAAGGTTGACAGCAGCAATAAGCCTTAACTTATTTTTTTTAAATCTACAGAGGACTGAACATTGTTTAAACAAGAGAGAAATGTGAGAAAATGTTAATTCCTGTCTGAGAAAAGTGTATAAAGTGTGTGATGAAGGGTTTACAGCTTTAAAGCTTTTAGATTACCAAACTAACAGTGTTACATTACATTATACATTGCACTTTTCAATTCAATTCAATTTATTTTTGTATAGCCCAAAATCACAACAACAGTTATCTCGGCGGGCTTCACAAAATTGTTAATGTAGCAAACAGAGATGTCAGAGAATGAAGCAGAATAAGAAAAATAATAATTATAATTAATTAATAATTCAAAAATACAGAATGTCCAACAACAAGCAAGCAAATGGATAATTGTCCCAGCATCTCCTGTCCTTAGACCCTCCTTCTTCGGCAAGGAAAAACTCGAAAAAAAAA
>JACN01030603.1:0-16015 GCA_000787155.1 Scartelaos histophorus | reverse complement strand
ATTGGAGGAAAAAGGTTGGAGAGTCCTGTCTTATAGAGATGCTCTAATATAGACCTTTCTAAAACTATCCTGTGTGATTTTTCTGAATTCGTGTTTGTTCAAATCTAGTTTTAGCAGTTTTAGTATATTTTGACGACCCTTTTCGAACATACCATTCATACAATTTATTGGCGTAACAATCACGACCGCGATTAAATATCCGATTCATTGCACAGCTGTCAATGGATTTCTTTCTTCAAGCTCAAAGCTAGAACCATTGAACAGTGGACTCCTTTGTGGCCGGCTCCTTCTAATAACCATTCTTTGCTCCCACAGTTAATTCAATTGTCTGGTAGCTTTTCCCACAGCACAGCAGATTGCACTGTGGGTTGTGGGTTGTAAAATGTGGCCGCTCGCTCGCCGGCACCAGGTGGACAGTCTGTCGAATCACGCGCGCTCCTGCCAATTAGGCTTGGGGCGCGGCCAATTGTGTGTTCACATCTAAATAGGTCTGTGGATGGCAATGTCTTTTCTGATCCCGTGCCTCTATGCAAATCAGGTTCATGTGCAGTTCAGCCAGTACCTTATGTTTCCACGGCGATATTAAAATTTAAAATGTGCATTACAGTGGCAGATAAAACACAAAATGCACAATAAACATCATAAGTATGGACAGATGCATGAGGGGCTTGGCATGTTCTGGTGCATTGGTTGTATTTCAGACAGCCAAATGTGGGAGCAAATTGGAAGCTAATTGATTTATTTTCGCAGTCCGTGGATTATTTTCCAAAACAATGGTCAATTTGTAACATATTATCAAATTGAATTGGAAAGTTTGTCAGTCTTATTTGGTGCTACAATGTTTTCTCAGTACCAGTGTGTGACTGTGGGCCTTTCCATCAGTCATTAACTTTGCCAGTATTTGTCAGTGAGCTGTAATTAGCTGCAATTACTGATCCTCTAATCTTTTGTTTGCAATCTGTGCCACTGGTTTTCCCTCTGCTCTATCGCCCAGCTCTGTGTCTGACTGCTCAATGTTTGTCTCAGCGCAGCTCACTGGATGTAGGTTATATTGACAGTACGGGTGGGCGTCAGGCTCTATTGACTAATATGAATATCTTGACATTTTTATGGAGTATCCTGATAACGATAAGCAGAAAAAATATTACCAATGTCCCTGAAATGTTGTAAAATGTGTTTGTAATTGTGTTAGTTTAGGTTAAAGCATTAAACAAATGTGAAATGACCCACAAAACGGCAAAAATACAATTCAATAGAATTTTGATATTATTATATCATGATATTATTTTGTCATGATAACAAATTTTGAAGCTCGATATATTCCTGAAGCAATTATAGTTGATAAAAGATAATATTGAAAATAATCTATACCACTAACACAGTAAGCCAAGAGCAAATTTACACCACAAAACTCTTCTAAATTTACAATATTGTAAAAAAAAAAAAAAAACCCAAAAACATTAGATGCAATAAATAAATAAAGAAAAGTTAGTTACTTAGTTTGCGTCTGTAATGAGTCATAGAAGTTATTAAGTCTGTCTCGATCTATCTTCTATGGCCCAAACCGTGTCATATGGCCAAAATATAAAAAACTATTTCCCAGTAGTGCAAAGAATCATCATGTATTGAATCATCACAGGCCGAGATATTATTGAATATTTGATTAACCATTAAAAAAACAGTTTTCATTTTCTACACACAGGCTGGATATTCCCATTTCATCCTCTCAGCCACTGTACACTGTAAACGCTGTTACCCTCTGAGTGACACTGTCGCTCAATAACCCCCCTCACTGTTTGGCTATTTTTGTCCTTTTGAAACAGCCTTTTTCTGTGTTGAGTTCCTGTTTGAAATCTTTACCTGCGAGTTTCCTTAAAGGTGGTGGTTGTGCTGGTTTGTTTTGCTTTTTGGCTCTTTTCTTCTCTGTCTGAAATATTCAACTACAATAAGACACAAAGTGCTCCTGTTCTCGCTCAGCCTTTCAGCGCCACTTTTAGGTTTTTCATTTGGACAGAGTTTTCCCAAGAGACTCCCAAAGTGGCTTGAAAAGTGTAAAGATCACAGTCCCAGTATGTAAGATAAATCACAATTGAATTCAAATTGCAAATTAACCTGTGGCAGGCTGCAATTTTTAGTTAATAAACACAATATCTTGTCTCAATAAAGTCTTATTATGTATAAAACCTGCTAACTCTGTTGTCTAGAAAGTATGAAAATGACCTTGAATCTTGTAGTTGTTTGCCGCTTGTATTTCATTCTTCTCTCTTGTATTATTGCTCTTTTATGATTGAAAAGTAACATTCAGAGAATAATTCTAATAGAAAAAAATCCATTGTGAATCCATCTCTGAATCTTTTTTTTAAAACATAACTTCCAAATGTAAGGACAACCAAAGCATAGAAAGAATAGATGAGCTAATAATTTGATATTTTTGCAAAAATCACTCAGACTCTTTTTTTTTTTATATGTCGCCTTTATTTACAGGAGGACATGTTTTTCTTTGTGTTTTTATCATAATAATTTGACTAACTCAAAGCAGCTCAGCTCCTGCCGTCAGCAGTCTGTCAGCGAGCTCAGTTTTGTTCATTAGGAGTTGTTGTAAATAAAGATTTATGACTTAAATGGCTGTTCACTTTTAGGTGTCATCTTGAGCTGATAAGCAGTTTTTTAACTAAGACAGATGTGTGTACGAGACACAGAGACGTGATCTGGAAGTTTGGATGTAGAAACAATTTACAACAAGTGCTTTTTTCATTATGGTGTTCTCTACATTATCTAAACTCTAAATGATGGACCCAAGGTGGTTTCAGACAATAATGCACCACAACTCTACATAGTATGTTAATTTGCACTATAATTCTGTATACATTCATCCATATCTGCCAATAACCATCACTGGTGGTTGTGTGTCGAGTAAATCGTAAAGAAATATGCAGAGGATACCACAGACAACATAAATATCTGTCATTTGGACCTTTTTGTCATTCTATTGGAAAGTAGAATGTTCCACAGTATGGCATTAAACTCTTTTGCATTTATCCAATGACAGGGGCTTTTAATGCCAAACTGTGAAACTTTATCAGCAAAGGAATAACATTGTCGTGGAGACAGGAGAATCCATCAGAAAAGTTACATAGTGAACTTTTAATTAATGAAGGCATTGATATTTGACACCAGCTACGACATTTGACAGATCTACAGACTTGTGTCTTTCTGTGGCATCTTGTATAAGCATCTGCCACTTTCACACTTTGAAGAGAAGAATTAATTGTTCTTGCATAACTCAGTAAGACTTTTATTTTTGTGTAGTTTTATCATCTGTTATCTGACTCCACAAATGTTTTCTGTCTTTCCGTAGCGGACCAGTTTGTGTGCCGCACCGAGGCCATCGCCGACATTGTCATTCTTGTCGATGGCTCGTGGAGCATCGGGCGACTCAACTTCCGACTGGTTCGAATGTTCCTGGAAAACCTGGTCAATGCTTTTGATGTGGCCTTTGACAAGACAAGAATAGGTAAAATCTTGTTACTTTTGCTTCATGTCATCATCTGTATTATGAAGAATAATAGTACAATTGCCTTCACATTTTAGGCCTTGCTCAGTACAGCGGAGATCCGAGAATAGAGTGGCATTTGAACACCTTCCGCACTAAAGATGCAGTTATCGATGCTGTCAAGAATCTGCCCTACAAAGGCGGAAACACTCTCACAGGTAATTTTGGGGGCGTTTTTTTGTTTCACTTCTGGCTATTTTTAGAATCGTCCATTTCCTCTCCTCCACTTTCTTGACAATATCGTTTTTAGGTCTCGCTCTGACCTACATCTTGGAAAACTGCTTCAAACCGGAGGCTGGTTCTCGAGTCGGTGTACCTAAGATTGGGATCCTCATTACGGACGGAAAATCTCAGGATGATGTTGTTCCGCCCGCTGAAAGTCTGCGAGATGCAGGAGTAGAGCTGTTCGCTATCGGTGAAACTTGTTCACACGCTCTGCGCAATTTGTAGTTTGAGAATAATGGACTAAAATACAAATGTGCTCGCTATTCTAGGTGTGAAAAATGCCGATGAGAATGAGTTACGCTCCATTGCCTCTGAGCCTGACACTCATGTTTACAATGTGGCGGATTTCAACGTGATGAGTTCGATTGTGTCCGGACTGACCAGGACTGTGTGTGAACAAGTGGAGCTGCAAGACAAGGACATCAAACTGAGTAAGAAATAGTGAAATGACAGATTTTGGTCATTTCGGTCAAGTTTTTTGATGGTCTGATGACTTAAAGGTGCAACTTTTTAGTTTGGGTGCATCATCTACTCATCACTGCCCTGCTTGAGATGTTCCACAATGACATTACCTCATATCTACTCAATTACAGCTGTTTCTATAACTCATCTTACCTAGAAAAAGAGGCATTCTGACTGTGAGCGGGGTTGCTTCTCCGCAGATCTGACCTGTAACGGGGTCCAGTTTGGTCTCCATAAAGATAGAAAGGTTTAATACTATAGACAAAGCAAACACCATCACATCGCCACGAAAAAAAAAAGCATTTAAAGGACCCTCCACCAGAAAAGTTACACAATGCACCTTCAAGAAAAATGTGATGAGAAAGAAATAGTTTAGCCATTTATGTTTTTTTTTTTTTTTTTTCAACATAAAAAGTGAGTGAAATTGTGTGCAGCTTGTAACTTCAACAACAAATCTGCTGTTCTGTCAATTTTATATGTTGAGTCTAACTTGAGTGGAATATTTGCCCTCTCAGAAATCATACATGAAAACTATCATTATGCAGAATAAGTTATAGTTACGACTCATTCAGTAACACTTAGTTTTTTCATTGAATCCTCTGTTTTCCTGTAGAACATGTCCCAGAACCGGTGGGGGCTCCTCTAGACCTGGAGACATCAGAGGTCACGGCTCGCAGCTTTCGGGTTTCCTGGAGGCATGCTCCTGGAAACGTGGAGAAGTACAGAGTGGTGTACTCTGCTCAGGAGGGGGAGCTTCAGGAGGTACAATGAGTTTTACACATCAAAATCCCTTCCTAACAAATTCATTGAAATACATTATATATAATTACTAATCCTGCATGCTGACAAAAAAATTATTATATGTAACTTTATGTGAAAACTCAAACTTTTACCCTACAAAAACAGACAAGCACAATCCATCTTCGCTTGTGTCCATTTATAAAAGTTAAAAGAAATCAAGGTGATTCATGGAGCTCCGTATTACATTAACTATCCTCAAGGGGTAAATTCATGTGCAAAAAATTATGAGAAGGATTAAGCACTAACATAGAAAACAGCAAGAGAAAATAGATATGTAGTAATTTTGATTTGGTTGGTTAGGTTTATTCGATCATGTGCTGCTTTTCCATTACACTTACTACACAAGTGGGAGCCGTATGCGCCATGTGCGAGGACGGAGTTCACGTTTCCTCGAGACTTGCTGGTATCATTCATCTCAGCTCCACTATCATTTGTCCATTCATAAATTCCCTCAGCCCTCGTGAAGCAGCAGGTAATTAAGACTCACTAGAACGTCTGGGCCAAGCACCTGTTTGATTTTCCACAATGTGAGAGCAAAGAAACTGTTAAGTCTTCACCTTACGTAGCAGGGTTTAAGGGGCCAGATGTTGTGAAGCTGCATGTGAGATTTCCCTTCCAGCTGGCGCAAATCAGCTGATCTGAATCACGACTGTCATACATTGGCACATGAATCAAAAATGAAATCACTCTTTGACATTTCTGTTATTCAAATGCATTTCCTCGTAATCCCAAAGTTGAAAAGGCTACGACTGCACATGAAAATACTGAAATTGTGGACTGAAACATATTTTGCTGTTTGCTTTTTTTAACTTTTTTTGTGGACAGAAATATTATATTATTAAAAATATTCTCTTTTTTTTCTGCAGAATTAACAGTTTTTCATTTGCATGTTTTTTACCTGCAACTTTCCAAACTCCAGGTCATTGTGGATAGCACTGAAACATCTGTGTTGTTGGAGCACCTTAGCTCCTCCACTGAATACCAGCTGGCGGTGTTTGCTGTTTACGAGAAAGAGGCGAGCGAAGCCCTGAGAGGAAGAGAAACTACCTGTATGTTTATTAATTTACTCCTGGATGCTTGAAGTTCTGTGTATTTTCAGTGTTGACTGTTTTTACATTTTGTTTTTCTAGTGGCTCTTCCCGCGGTGACTAGCCTCCAGCTCTTCGATGTTACTCACAGCTCGATGAAAGCGAGATGGAACAGTGTGGATGACGTCTCGGGATACATGATTTTATATGCGCCGATTTCTTATGATGCCGAAGTGGCTGAAAAAGAGGTGATGTCTGGATAGATATTAAAATTGCAATTAGATATGTTATAAAATCAAGATTCAGCTCACAATGTGTACTTAACCCACCTTGCCCCTGCATACACTGGTGTATAAGTGCGCGTGCGAATGGATGAGTTCTTAGATGTAAAGTGATTTGACGGCCTTGAAAGTGGAAAAGCGCTGTATAAAAATTCAAATCTACCATTTTCTAAAACAGACTCAACCACATCCACATCTCAGAAGTTCAGATCTGTTCATTAAATTTGTACCCAACAAGGCATAAACCTGTTTTGTTGTTTTGGAAAATCAAGTTAGCTACACAATCATCCATGGGAGTAGATCTCTCCTTCACTGTGGGTCTCCTCGAGGTTTCTTTTTCGAGTTTTTCCTTGCCAAAGAAGGAGGGTCTAAGGACAGGAGATGCTGGGACAATTATCCATTTGCCTGCTTGTTCTTGGACACTCTGTATTTTTGAATTATTCATTATTTTTTTTTTATTTATTTTTCTTATTCTGCTTCATTCTCTGACATCTCTGTTTGCTAATTTAACAATTTTGTGAAGCCCGCCGAGATAACTGTTGTTATGATTTTGGGCTATACAAAAATAAATTGAATTGCAACATTTAACAAATAATAAAACTCTGTTATATTTGTACAGGTAAAAGTATCAGATGCAGTCACAGAGATAGACCTGGAGGGACTGACTCCTCAGACTGATTACACTGTTACTGTATATGCCATGTTCGGAGATGAAGCCAGCGAGCCAATCACAAACCAGGAAACTACATGTAATTTCTACACACTTTGTATTTCTGTTACTTGTGACCATTACAATGTTATTACAAATATCCAAATCCATTTTATTACAGTGCCACTTAGTCCACCAAGTAACCTCCAGTTCTCTGACATCACTCACAATTCGGCTCGCCTCAGCTGGGACCCGGCCCCGGACGGAGTCAAAGGATACCGCATTTCATGGGAAAAAACAGATGCAGCAATAACAGAGGAGGTAACCAAGACACCTTTTTATTGTGTCTCTAAAATAGTCTTTTACAGAGAAATAAAAACATTTCCAGGGCAAAGGAGGTAAAGGGTTTAAGGGAGAGATGTAGGTTTGAGATATTGTAACGTTATACTGACTCTTCAGCGTTTTAATCGTAAACAGGAGGGACAAACGAAGTAAAGCTTGGGTCAAACCACATTATTTTTCATGGCATTGCTTAACATTTACATTATGAAGTTGAATGTATTTGCATGCATGAACTCACTGGCATGGAGTTCATTACCAGATATTTTCTGCAGGTGGTCGTGGGCCCCGTGACCACATATGACCTCCGCGAACTGACGTCTCTCATGGAATACTCGGTGGCCATCTTTGCACTGTACGACGAAGGCCAATCAGAACCTCTCACTGATGCTTTTACTACTCGTAAGATTTATTTTCTATTCCATAAATGTAGTAGGTACTTTAAGGTAACAAACTAGAAATGATATAGGTAACTCTAGGCGTTTATAAATCACTTTCATTTGTTCCTTTGAATCTAATTTGTCAGTATCATTATTGCTTCCCCATTTCTCAAGTAGCATCTCTTTCTGGGGCAGTTTTGTCTTAATTTCCCCAGTAAGCTGCATGGGTTTTATTAGAAAGCATAGCCGTTAGCTCTTTGTTCAAAAAACTTTCAACAGCGGTGAATTTGCCTCGTTTACACCTCAGCAAATCGCCCAGCTGCATTAAAAGGTCATTTCACTGTCTCTGAATATTCCATCACACTAACACTTATTGATTTGTGGAAATATCCCTTACAGCAACAAGCATTTGGACTCAGTGCTGACTCAGCTCAAAGAAATGTTTTCTGGCAGAGAGCTATTAAACCACTGCTTCTCAAGGGCATTTATTCATTTTTGTCTTTAGTTGAAGCACTGGTCAGCGTCATTGTCAATACACATCAAAAGTAATGGTGTCTTTCCTGTTACAAATTTAAATTTAAACCATGAAGTTTGCTGGTTTCCAATAAATGTTGTACTTATAGTGAATACTACTAGGCACTCAAAGGATTTAAAGTATTTGAACGTGGGCATATATGCTCTTGCAGTTACTGGGGCTAAGGAAAATGTCTTGCTCAATGACCCCACAATGATGTATATGTTATAACCAGTTGTGGGGTTCAGTTCAGTTCAATTCACTTTATTAATTTACTTTATTAATTTATTTATGAATTTATTATTTTTGTAAAGCTCTAAATCACAAAAGCATTTGCCTCTTAGGGTTTAACAAGATGATTTAATCCAGCATTGGTCAATAATAGAGAGATTAACCAACATTTGTAGAAAACAGTTCGTTGTTAGACCCTCTTTCTCGCTAAGGAATAGGTGTTGTAAGTTTATATTGCATGAATTTAAATTTAATAATGGCTTTTGTTTTTTGATATTTTATAACATGGTAGTTGATAATAGGTTGTGACAGTTTATTTATATATTTTTGTGATATTGCAGCTCCTGTCCCCGGGCCCCTGAATCTGCGCTCGAGTGATATTTCAGCGGACGGTTTCCAGGTCAGCTGGGATCATTCGGCCAGTGACATCGGCCTTTACCGTCTGTCCTGGGCTCCCTTCATCGGTGGAGACACCAAAGAGGTTTGTGCTGGTCATTAAAAACATGTGTAAACAAAAAAGTAAGTGTAAGAACTGATTTCAAATACAATGTTTCTAGACATTTTACTGAATTTTCTCCAGTACAAGTAATTAATAGTTTCACGCACTGACAATGAACAACACCATAGTTCATTTTAAAAACATTCATCCATTTTAAGGTTTTTTTGACTTGCCAATCACCATCAGTCTTAAGTAGCTTGTAAAATTGTGTTATAATTAATTTTCAGAATGTTAAATTAATTGTGGTCAAGGCAGCATATCAATACCGCCCATAGATTTATGAAATTAACTTACTGCCATTGTTACATAAATAGCTCTGTGGGAAAATTAAAAAGTACATATAGAATCATTTTTTTAATATATGAATACTATAATATTGCTCGTTATAATTGCGTAAAAGTCTACATCACATTATTACACAGAGAAAAACTAGAAAATGGAAAGATTGGCTCATCACACACAATTGCTCCAGGAATAACATCATTTCCAAAGCTGACCAGCAACATTTGCATGTAACTACTGTATGAATATTATGTAATTTTCAGTAAATTCCCCTTTAAATCTCATTTCAGGGAAACTGTGTGCACTTTAAATGACCTTGCTGTTTTTAACTCATTTTAGGGTGTACAAATTTAACTAGAGTTTGTTTGGACTACATTACAGCATCTGGCTCAGTGTGGTGGCCAAGTATACACAGAAACCATTCGATTAACCAGTGACATTTTGAGTGAAACCTTATTCATATTAACATTTAACCTTGATCATTCCTAGTGCAGGGGTGGGCAAACTATGGCCCGTTGAGTTTTGGCTCTGGCACATTAAATAGAAGGAGCAGATCTGTAGATCAAGCTTCTCTTACTGTTTTTGAAATAAAGACAAGAGGAAAGTGATGATAATATTTTGTAGGATAACAGAACTTAATTTAATTTCAATAAATTGTAAATACTGTGGGACTTGAAAGACAGATATTTAGTTGTAATGCTTTGTAAGGGTTTTTACTTGAAGTTAAAGCACTTTTTTTTTTTCACTTACGAGATGGATTATCACTTAACACTCCATCCATGTGCTCTTGGCCCATCCATCAAATTAGAACTCGTCTTGGCCCGCGAGTCAAAAACTGCGCCCATCCCTGGTCTAGTGTGTCTGTATTTTTATGTTTATATGTATGAATATATTTTCTTATTTATGTAAAATCATGTATTCTGTTTTGTGCAGGTGATGTTGAGTGGCAGTGATAATAAGTACCTCCTCTCAGGTCTCAGTCCGTCCACAGAGTACGAGGTGATGCTGACGGCTGTTTTTAATGATGAGTCTGAGAGCGACACTGTTTCTCTGATAGAAAACACACGTAAGCAAATCACACCACATAAAGCATCGGAATTAACAATTGATGTGCTTTTCCTACTGCATGATTTGCTTTGCACAGAGAAGACCAGTGTCCATCTAATTGTTTAATATTTATTTTCTCAGTGGCCTTGACAACAACTATTGCTGCTACGACGGCAGGTGTGCTTTAACGCTTTCTAACTCTCAACATGCATGAGAATGTTTTTGCCGTTATAATACATGCCCTATGGTTACAAGCAAAATAACTTTGATTGTTTGCGTGTTTGCGTGCTGTGTTTGTCTTGTCTTATGAGCAAATAGATTTTGCCAAATGCAGTTATTAAAAGCCAACAAAAGCTCTTGTTTTTAACATGTTCACAATTATATGCTAAATTGCAAGTAGCCGTAATTGCCAGTTGAATGAATAATTGAAATGCTATTATTCTCACGCAGACCTTTTAGCATGTTGGCGTCAAAAAGCAAAAGTAGCTTTAGCTGGATTATGTCAGGGGCCATCTGGACTGTGTTTAGCATGAAGAGCAGGCTGCAGCTAATTGAGTCTGAGGAGTTTTTCCACTCACTCCAAATCTTGAAAGCAACATGTCTCCTTAAGTTAAGCTTTAATTTACTCTCTTAGAAACGTTAAAACAACAGTTGTACCCACTGTAAACAACAACTTAAAATAGCAGACTGCAGTAACCGTTTGTGACAAGTAACAGGACAGTTGTCTCAGGCGGCTTTACGTGGTTTGGTCTATAATAGTCTTTTTCAACAGTGAAAAAAATAAAAAATCTAATTCCCATTCCACAGATAAATGAGCAATTTAAAAAATACATTCATAAATAAACCAAAAAGCTCTTACGTGAAGCAACAACATTTTGTAAAACATAACTCTGCTTCTGTTTACAACATAGTTTTACGCTGCAGCTGATTTATTATTCTGGCATTTGACTTTTTCTGATTCGTTCAAGTAAAATATACAGTGGAGAGATAAAATAGGCAATAGGCTTCGTGTTTTGAAAAATCACCTACTTTTTCTGTTGCTTGTTATTTCAGTGGCCCGGCAGGAGGTTAAAAACCTTTATGTGAGTGATGAGACCACCGAGAGTTTGGAGGCATCATGGGAGCTGGAAGAGCCTCATGTGGAGAGTTTTAAGGTGTCGTACGCTGCCCTCGGAGGGGACCAACACGAGGAAACTGTAAGTAATAAATAATAATACATCAAACTTAAGGTTGACACACACTACACGAGAATTTGCTGGATTTAGGATGCAATATGCTGCTCCCCGAGTTTGCAGTGTGACCCAACTTTGTGTCTTCGTGTGTGATTTTGATGCCGCTGTGCTCCTCATGTGTGATAAGGTGTACATAAGGTTTAGCCAATAAAATAGAGCGTCAGGGGCAAACTGAGTTATGGACACGCAGACGCAAGATACAAACTCAGTATATAAAAAATCATTATTACTCACCTCTCACAAAGTTGTAAAGTTCTGCAGTATTTTTGTTATCCATAGAAATTGTCCTCTATAAATGATGACACCCAGTCCTCTAAACAGTGCTATTGATCAAGTGTTCTTTAAAAGTTAAAAGGTGAGAGTTGTTCCTCACGTGTGTTTGTTTACACGTCTGTAACACTTCAAGATTTTACTCCAGACAGGAAATAGCTGACACAAGGTGCACTCACACTTTTTAGATGTGTGCTACGCAGCCGTATCCTGCAGCAGTCTTTGCAATCAGAGATTTTAAATCCTCATAAGATTCTCCTCGTGTCTGTGGTTAAGACCAAAAATCCTGTGGTGTGTGGTGGCATTTAGATAGGTCTCTTTTGACTGTGCTTTATATAACAAAGATGAGAAAAATAGAAAAAGTAATTTAAAATTTAATTTTTACTTTGAACAGGTGGATTTTGAGCTGTAATTTAGTTGCAGTTATTCAGAGGAAGTTATAGTTGTTCATGATGTTAAGGGTATTTTTTTTAAATTTCTTTCCTTGTACCCGTATTTTTATTTTTATTTTTTTTACCAGATACACTGTTAACAACACTGAGTCATAGCAATATAGTTAAAGACTGTGTAAAGTTTCTGCTTTACAATTTAACTTAACTCGTCTACCTTCAAACTTGTCTTTTGGTTTTGGTTTTGGTTCATCACATAAACACATATCACGCCATCGAAGCTTAAGAGTCAATAAATAAGTTAAAACGTCCACTAGAAAAGAAGAAGAATGGCTGCTCCACATTTCATGAGTGTTTGTTTGGCAATTTGCAGGGAGTAGGAACACCACATTCACAACTTCATGGTGTTCGGGTTCGGGTTATTACAAGCTTTTGTCAACAGTGACATTAGATAGGCCCTTGAAATATAGTTAGATAGACTGGCTGCTTTATTTTGTATAGTTGTATATTTGTAAGGTTTGGTTCCCTTTTATAGACATTAGTAGTCAGTTCTAGTTTTATTCATGTGCAAATTCTCTTAAACAGTGTTTGATTACATTTTATGGACAAATCATCCAATCCAATAATCATATCAATTATGGATCAAATACCTGTTGTGGATGTATAACTATGCTGTTTTGCTGTTTTTTTCAATATCTTTGCCATCATCTCATTAGAAACCAATTTTATATTTATGAAGAACGTGTATGGATGGACACGCTTGGACTTTCAATGACGTCTAGTAGCACTTCTTTAGATGCGCGCTATGATCAGCGTGGGTCATCAGCTCTAATCATAAAACTCATTATACTTTTAACCCCAGTTCTTTCTATACCTCCCTCTCTAATCCATCTATCTCCATGGTAAGAGTCCTTGAGGCCGGTGCCATGTTCTGACCCCGTTAAATCATGCACAGATGCACACACATTCAGTTCCCCTGACTTCTCCTGCTCCTCCAGACCTTTATTGTCCCCCTATCTGCTCCTCTCTTCTTCTGCCCCTGTTTTTAATTTCCGTCCGTGCTGTAGAAGATGGAGGGCCAAGGCGAGCCAGAAGACATCCTATTATCTTTTCAGCAGCCATTTACCTCACTGGGAGCAGAGATGGGGGGCAGCAGTGGAAAGTGCAGAGGCAACACAGAGTTCAGAAAAGAAACAATTACTTAACAAAATGGGACTTAAGCTTTAAACTTGTCCGTGGGCTCATAGATAGGGGTTATCCCAACCTTTTTTGTCCTGAAAGTTTTAAGTGGCTGTTTTATGCAAGGCAGGATACTTTGTTTTAGCAGTTTGATAGGTATGCTGCAGAAAACTTTGTTGGGATTCACCGAGATCAGGCCTGCGTGAACAGTTAATGCTAATCAAAATCGCAACATGAATGATTGAAATGATAAAATAACAAAGCCAGAAATTATTTAGGTAATAGGATTTCTTCTGCAAGCAGCAAAATCTCTTTAACCCTACAAATATTTTAGGATTTGGGAAACGCATGAGACTCTTGGTTTAGCGGTTCGTATTTCAATCCTTTCTGATATATTAAGGGTCCTACAAGTTTTTAAAATGTGCTTTGGGTGAAGTGAATACTAATTTGAAGAGAAAATTGGAAATCTACTCTCCATAACCTCAGAAATTTGTGCAGTATGCATTTTGAAACCCAGCGAATGCATAGGAATAATGACTTGACTATTCATTTCAATATTATAGGCAACATGTTTAATCTTTTGCCATTAAAAAGACAGAATATTTTGTTTTACATTGTTCTTTCACATAGTAGCTGTCCTAATTTTTACATAATTTCAAACCCATGATTATAAAATGTTTAAATTTCCTTTTGTAGGTGCTAGTTCCTGGCGGACAAAGGACAGCTGTGCTACAAGGTCTTTTAGCGGACACACAATACAAAGTGACAGTAACTCCAGTGTACAGGAATGGAGAAGAAGGCATCACTGTGGCTTCTCTTGGTACAACATGTAAGTTTTAATGCACCCATTTCAAAAGAAAAATAAATAGTTATTCACATAGTGTTCAGTAGTCCCAGATGTCAGAAATGGAACTCCTTAAATGTAAAGAGCTTTATTTTTTTTACATTTTGCATCAACCATATTGTAATTTTATTTGGTAATTTTATTGTCTTCTGTTTTCCCATAGGACAATGCACTTTAAAGTAGCATTGTCTTAATTAACGGTGTGATGGCCGCCTTTTTCATTAATCAGCTGTTTGAATTATTTGTCTTTGTTGTAATTGATTTATCCAGTCATTTTCTTCCCCAAATTGCACTCATTATCTCCCTTCACAACATGGATAGAATAAAAATGTAGATCTTTTTTTAAACTGCACGGCTTCAAACTACTATATTCCGAATATAGACATTTTCTATTTAAAACATGGATATTGAAACACGTTTGAGTGGAATGGAGTGCAGGGCTCAGATGGGATTATTATTCACATATAAATTATTTTGGGGCGATAATGAGGCTCTTCCTTTCCGAAATACATTATTGGTTATTTTTGTCTTGTACAGTGCCTCTCTCGTCCCCGACTAACCTGCGAGCTTCAGACGAGTGGTACAACCGCTTCAAGATCTCATGGGATCCTCCACAGCCTCCGACAGAAGGATACAGGATCGTCTACCAGCCCGTCTATGGTAACTTTATACACCACACTCACAAGGCACATGCAGGGGGTAAAATCAGGGCCTGGGTTTTTAGTTTTCTGTGGTTTGATCCTTGTTCCCAACTGCGCACGCTGTTATTGAACTTATTCACCAAGCTGCCAAATCTTAGTTTATTTCTTTTGAATTACTTTAAACCTGAATGTAATACACAAGTCGTGCAACTATAATGAAGAATGCAAAAGACAATAATACACTGTGTAATACAGTTGCCATATGCCCTAAAAAGGAGTGGGACAAAGTGTCTTTCCCTCAATATTGCCTGAATTATTTAAAGATGTACTGTGTAACTTTTCTGGTGAGAGCTTTGCCACCTGCTTGTCTCCATTGGGGATGTTATTGATTTGCCCAGTTCAATGTCAGGTTAAGTTTAATGCCATTCTGTGAATCATTCCAGGCAAAGCAAATGACATAACATCTCCAATGAGAAAAGCTCGCCCCCAGAAAAGTTACACAGTTCACCCTTAAATTATTTTTGTTTTCAACATCAGTTCAGGACAAAGACACAATATTGTTGACTTTGCTTTAGGATAGAAGCTCTAAATGTACTTTTCTGAGAACAAGCGCCAATTAACACAAAACATAAGCTTTGATGTTTTTCTTTTTAATGATTTTTCCTCTCAAAGAGAATTGCTGGTGTTTATGTGCTATTGTCATAGTTTTTCCACATTAGTGCAGACTTCAGATAACTCTGCATTAGACACTTCACTTTCCCCCTTTGGTTCAAATAAAGGCTTTTTTTCTAATCTATAAGGAGGCAAGTTCTGTCATTTATAACAGAGGTCACTTTTTAAAATGTGATAGAAATTATTTTGTTTGTGAAAACCCACTCTCACCCAAAGATGCACAGCTGCAGGATAACATATTTAAATTTAAACACACTTGAGCCAGAGGAAATGTTCCTCAGTCCAAATCCCAGTAAATAAATGCTCAAACAAATGCTTATCTTTTTGAGTTTCCTACTTCACATTTTCTGGTTATTTTTATCACAATGTTTTGACTATGAGCAACTGATTTATGCTTCATCTATCATGCTGCTCTGCAGAGTACATACATCTGTTTGTGTTAAAGTGCAAAATGCACCTACTTGTCTTGTTTTAATGTTACACAATATGGCATTAAA
>JACN01072844.1:0-10684 GCA_000787155.1 Scartelaos histophorus | reverse complement strand
ATTATTATTATTTATATATTTTTTTTTATAATATATATATATTTTTTTTTTAGGCTCGCATTGAATATCTTACAGCTAATTGTAAAGATGGTTCAAATATGGCATAGAAGAACACACATGGATGATCTAAAACCTCTTCAGAAATGTTATACAATGTTATATCTTGGTAGAAAGCTCCAGAAATCGATTTTTAAGTAATAAACCGTCATTCTGTAGGTGAAACGCCGTCATTTTCTCTTCCCGTTTTTCACATTTGGCCGTGTACAGTCCTAGAGCTGTAACAAAATGACTTTATATTTGCACAGCAGCTGCACTTGGCTCGCTCATTCAGTTTTATCAGATTTTTTTTTCTTTTTTGGCATCTTTTCAGTAATAGAAAAAGCACTGACACACTTTAGGATTCTTACCAAGAGTTCTACATTCATTCATTCAGACTTTCTTATGAATAAAATAATCACAGTGAACTACTATTCTTTAAAAAACCCAACTTGTACCTAATAAAATACCATTTGAGTATTTTTTGTGTATTTTTATTTAACTTTACAGAGGTAGTATTAGTTGTAGTAGCAGAAGTACAAAGACCCTAGACATGGTTAGTAGTAATAATAGTAGTAGTAGTAGTAGTAGTTGTAGTAGTGAACACACAAGGATTACGTTACTACCTTGAAAAATCAGTAGTGGAAGTAGTAGTAGTAGAAATAGTAGTTGTTGTTCCCTAACCATTTAGATTAATTATCAGCAGTAGTAGTAGTAGTAGTAGTAGTAGTAGTAGTAGCAGCATTAGTAGCTGAAGTAGTAGTAGTAGAATCTGTTGTAGAAGTTGTAGTTCTTGAAATGGCAGTGAATAGTAGTAATAAAAGCAGGATTAGTAGTCGGAGCACAGTAGTGAATACACAAATATTGTGTTACTGCTTGTATTTAATCAGTCAAACAAAATGGAGAAAAATAACCACATTTTAAAACTACTTTCTCTGTGATACTGTTCTGCTTGGAAAATGTAATATAAACACAAATATACTCTGCAGATGTTTTGTTTAATTCCGGTGTTTCGTGGCCTTTTGCTGAACTGTAGTCACAACCTTGTTTTTTCATTATTAAATATTATGATGTAACGTCGGAGCCTAAGTCCCGGCTGGAGCCTGTTCACCCTCTGGCTCCTGCCCCGGCCCCTGAGCTCTGGAGTGGCTCCCCTGGTTTAAGTGGGTCACATCTGAGCGCCCAGTACAGAGGGTCAGCTCAGAGTGAAGAGAACTACAAATCCCACAGGACTCGACAAAAACAGGACACACAACCTGAGAGTGCAGTGTGTCTACTGCTGAGAGGAGGAGGTCAGGGCGAGTGTGGGGAACGGGCACCAGCAGAGGTGCTCTTTTGCACTTTATTTTACATAGTTGCTTAGTTTTGTTTCTAAATCAGTACAACCCCCACATCAGCCACATTAATCCCTCATATCACACACTCTGTAGATTGAACCTTAATCATAATAATGTCCTACATTTGTAATGTGCTTTACAGCCTCACTGAACCCGCTCAAAACACTGATGGTGATACTGCCACAGCTGCCCTGGGGCAGACTGAAGGAAGAGAGGCTGCCAATCTGTGCCAATGACCCCTCTGACCAACAAGACACGTTCATGCACAGATTAAATTCATACTAGGAAATGCAGGTGAAGTGTCTTGCCTAAGAGCACAGTAACTGACCTTGATCCAAGTAGGACTCACTCCTCGTTCTGTTGGGGAGCACAGCTCTGACCACTGAGCCACTGTGACTCTTGTTTCTGTGACAGAGCAGGACGCTCTGTCCTGCTCTTGTTTCTGTGACAGGGCAGGACGCTGCTGTTGTGTCGCTGCGTTTGAAGCTGCACGACTCAGATCGTGTCTGAACAAGAACTACTCATTTTCTGCATTAAGGGAAAAGCTGTGGTCGGTTCTGGAAAAAACAGACTTCCAACATAAAGAGCTCAGAACTGCAGCACCTCCGTGGACTGAGCTGCTCATCTGTAATTCAGCTGAAAACTCAGGGCCCCTGGACGGGAGCTGCACTGTGCACAGTGTGAGCACAGGGGGCGCTGTCACACACTGACTCTTAAAGGCTCTGCAGCTGAGTTTTACTGTCTTAGCTCTGAGCCCCCCAAAGCCCCTTGTATCGGTCTGGCCCCCAAAAATCCATATGGGTCAGACCCTTCTACATCCATTAACCCTCATAGTTTGACCTGCAGACTCTGGCACTATATTTCTTTCCCCGCCCGCCTCCCCACACCTCGTCTCTGCAGCGAGGCGCTCGCACCATCTTTATGTGTGTGTGATCCGGTCTGGTCTGGGCTGGTTATTGCTGCTTATCTCTCGGTGCAGAGCCAGAGCTCATTCAGACACAGGGAGGGAGCCGTAAACAGCCTGATAACACGGCACATACACACCAGCACCACACACACCAGCACCACACACACCAGCACCACACACACCAGCACCACACACACCAGCACCACACACCAGCACCACACACACCCGTGTTTAGAGTATTTATCATTTAAAGCGCCTGGAATACCCGACTCTGATTTCTTTGAGTTCAGGAAAATGTCTTTGACTTCAGACAGTATAATGTAAAAGAAGAAAACACAACTTATTTACTTTTCAAAGGTAGTATTACCAGTTGTAATAGCAGACCTGTAGTAGTAGTAGTAGTAGTAGTAGTAGTAGTAGTAGTAGTAGTAGCAGCAGCAGTGGTAGTAGTAATAGTCATAGTAGTAGTATTAGCAGTAGCAGCAGCAGTAGTGGTAAAAGCAATATTACAAGTAGTAGTAGGAGTTGTGGTTGTTATAACTGCAGTCGTAGCAGTAGAAGTAGTAGTGACAGTAGTAGTCACAGTAGTAGTCACAGTAGTAGTCACAGTAGTAGTCATAGTAGTAGTAATAGTAGTAGTAATAGTAGTAGTAGGTTTGAGAAAAAAAACATATACATAAAGATGCATTTGGCTGAAGCAATTACCAGGAACAGACTAAATCCCAAATCTAATCACAATCAGCCCCACACAATAGCTATAAAATGAAGCAAAAATCTTGCCAAAAGACACAACAGCAATACCCAAGCCAACTGCAGGGATCAAACCAACTCCACTTATTTATTAATTTTTTTCTTTTTCATCCACTACTCCCTTCTTCTTTGCACAAACAGTCCACTCAGCAGCTCACATCTGACACTTTTCCAATTGACTTTTCACAATATAACTCTACGGACCCTGGTTTCTGTAGCTAAGCATTTACTCGCGACAGTATGTGTGGCGCTGACGAGGGGTGAACATGCTAACCGCTAATATAGATTTTCCAAATAAAAAACATATAATTTCCAAATAGAAAACTGGGATATCACCCTTTTTCTGGTGGTCAGTAATAATAAGCGAGTGCCCAATTAAACTCTTAACATGTAAGTCAGTATAGTCAGATTTTCCTTGTGTTTTGGGAATTTTTAAGCATCTTTTTCTGTATTTTAGCTCAACAAATGACAATTAATGCCTCTTTTTGCTGTTAACAGGTGTCAAAATGGCCAAAAATAGGGACACCTTAGACATTTGTTGTAAAAAAACTGGGACAAATCAATGGTTTTAGATAAATCTGCAGGGACAGGGGACACAGGGCTTAAAACTGGGACTGTCCCGGGTAAATTGGGACGTCTGGTTATACGTTAGCCTACATGCTAACCGCTAACACCCTATATGCAAACCGCTAACAGCCTACAATGCTAATTGCTAACAGCCTACATGCTTATCGCTAACAGCCTACATGCTAAGCGCTCACCGCCTACATGCTAACTGTTAACAGCCTACATGCTAACTGCTAACAGCCTACATGTTTATCACTAACAGCCTAGATGCTAACTGTTAACAGCCTACATGCTAACTGCTAACAGCCTACATGTTTATCACTAACAGCCTAGATGCTAACTGTTAACAGCCTACATGCTAACCACTAACAGCCTACATGCTAATCGCTGACAGCCTACATGTTAACCGCTAACAGCCTACATGTTTATCGCTAACAGCCTACATGCTAATCGCTGACAGCCTACATGTTTATCACTAACAGCCTAGATGCTAACTGTTAACAGCCTACATGCTAACCACTAACAGCCTACGTGCTAATCGCTGACAGCCTACATGCTAACTGTTAAGAGCCTACATGTTAACTGCTAACAGCTTACATGCTTATCACTAACAACCTAGATGCTAATTGTTAACAGCCTACATGCTAACCGCAAACAGGCTACTTGCTAATCGCTGACAGCCTACATGCTTATCGCTAACAGTCTAGATGCTAACTGATAACAGCCTAGATGCTAACTGTTAACAGCCTACATGCTAACCGCTAACAGCCTACTTGCTAATCGCTAACAGCCTACATGCTAACTGTTAACAGCCTACATGCTAACCGCTATCAGCCTACGTGCTAATCGCTGACAGCCTACATGCTAACTGTTAACAGCCTACATGCTAACCGCTAACAGCTTACATGCTTATCGCTAAAAGCCTAGATGCTAACTGTTAACAGCCTACATGCTAATCGCTAACAGGCTATATGCTAACAGCCTACATGCAAACTGTTAACAGCCTACATGCTAACCGCTAACAGCTTACATGCTTATCGCTAACAGCCTAGATACTAAACGTTAACAGCCTACATGCTAATCGCTAACAGCCTATATGCTAACCGCTAACAGCCTTGCACGTGTAGAGTCTCGTACCCGGGAGGACCAGAGTGTCGCTCTCATCAGGAGCAGAGCAGTGCTGCAAATTGGTCTCAAGTGGGCGAGATGTGGAGAGAGAGAAAAAAAAAGATAGAGAGAAGGAGAGAGAGACAGAAAGAGAGGATAGAGAGATGAAGAACGAGAAAAAAGAGAGAATGTGGAGAGAGATCAAAAGAAGGAAAGAAATAAGAAGAAGAAGAGAGAGAGACAGAAAGAGAGGATAGAGAGATGAAGAACGAGAAAAAAGAGAGAATGTGGAGAGAGATCAAAAGAAGGAAAGAAATAAGAAGAAGAAGAGAGAGAGACAGAAAAGAGAAAGGATAGAAATGAGAAAGAGTAAAAAATGATGCTGATTTTATATTCCAGAAAAACCCATTTTGTCATTATTTTTTTCCAAAAGTGAAAAGTTAAAGTTGCAATGTGTAACTTTTTGGTCTTCTGCTCGTTGTATGGATACGTCACTGCTTTGCTCTACTTAACATTTATTCGATTACCGCTGGTTTTATAGCTCAAAAACACCTAGAAAAGACATTGTGAGTGCGAGCGGGGCTGCCTCTCCACAGACCTGACCTGTAACAGCCTGGTTTTTCCATCAATAAAAGAATCTGACATTTAATTCGATTGATTAATGATCTTTACTTCAACTTAAGATAGATTTAGTTGGGATTTTTACGGATTTAAAAGCGGAAGATCGGTATCGGTAAATATCAGTTATCAGCAGGCCAAATATCGGATATCGTATCGTCTCAAAAAGTTTAAATTTGCAGATTTTTGCGGTAAAAAATAGAGACTTTCCGGGCCCAGACTGACAGTGATGTGATGTCACGGGCGGCAGCGGGTGTTTGTTTAGGGACTATTTTAAGCCGCGTATGAACACACAGGTCCCCTCAGATCTGCGTGACGAAGCCGAGTAAACAGACCGAGGAAGCGGCTCCGAGTCACGGCTCAAAACAAAAACAACAGTGAACAACAGAGACCAGACTGTACCGCACAACAGAACACACAACTCACACACAACTGAAGACACACAACAGAGACCAGACTGTACCGCACAACAGAACGCACAACTGACACGCAACAGCATGCACAACTGACACGCAACTGACACGCACAACTGCACGCACAACAGCACGCACAACTCACACACAACAGCACGCACAACTGACACACAACAGCACGCACAACAGCCCGCACAACTGACACGCAACTGAAGACACACAACAGCACGCACAACTGATGACATACAACTGAAGACACACAACAAAGACCAGACTGTACCGCACAACAGAACGCACAACTGCACGCACAACAGCACGCACAACTCACACACAACAGCACGCACAACTGACACACAACAGCACGCACAACAGCCCGCACAACTGACACGCAACTGAAGACACACAACAGCACGCACAACTGATGACATACAACTGAAGACACACAACAAAGACCAGACTGTACCGCACAACAGAACGCACAACTGCACGCACAACAGCACGCACAACTCACACACAACAGCACGCACAACTGACACACAACAGCACGCACAACAGCCCGCACAACTGACACGCAACTGAAGACACACAACAGCACGCACAACTGATGACATACAACTGAAGACACACAACAAAGACCAGACTGTACCGCACAACAGAACGCACAACTGCACGCACAACAGCACGCACAACTCACACACAACAGCACGCACAACTGACACACAACAGCACGCACAACAGCCCGCACAACTGACACGCAACTGAAGACACACAACAGCACGCACAACTGACACACAACAGCACGCACAACAGCCCGCACAACTGACACGCAACTGAAGACACACAACAGCACGCACAACTGACACACAACAGCACGCACAACAGCCCGCACAACTGACACGCAACTGAAGACACACAACAGCACGCACAACTGACACACAACAGCACGCACAACAGCCCGCACAACTGACACGCAACTGAAGACACACAACAGCACGCACAACTGACACACAACAGCACGCACAACAGCCCGCACAACTGACACGCAACTGAAGACACACAACAGCACGCACAACTGACACACAACAGCACGCACAACAGCCCGCACAACTGACACGCAACTGAAGACACACAACAGCACGCACAACTGACGACACACAACTGACCTGGTTTAGTCTTGGTTTAGTCCTGGTTTAGACCTGGTTTAGTTCTGGTTTAGTTTTGGTTTAGTACTGATTTAGTCTTGGTTTAGTCCTGGTTTAGTCCTGGTTTAGTCCTGGTTTAGTCCTGGTTTAGTCCTGGTTTAGTCCTGGTTTAGTCCTAGTTTAGTCCTGGTTTGGAACTCTTGATTCTATAAAACGGCCGTAGAGACGAACAGAGAAGTTACAGAATGAACCTTTAATGCTCCACATACACATCATCATTATTATTATTACAGGTTTTGAGAGTAAATTTATATTATGTAACTTTCCATGGGCCGCGGTTGCTAGGAGACACGGAGCAGAAGCATCACAGGAGATAATAGTGTCTGTGTAAAGAGACAATCTATATGTAAATGTGCTGCTGTAGCGAGTCATGTGACCACCATCCATCACCTATATATACACACTAGCCCCGCCTCTTTCAACGCCCCGCCCACTTCCCCAACCAATCACAGTTCACCTATACACTATGGTTTATGTACAGGAGACAAGAGAAGATCTGGAGGAGGAAAGCAGGAGAGATGGAGGGAAAAGAGAGGAGGGGGAATGAAAGGATGGAGAGATAGTGAGGAGGAATAGGGAGCAGTAGAAGATGGAGAGATTGGCGAGATAGAAGGAGAGATGGATGCAGAGAAGATGGGATGAGGGATGGAGAAAAGCACAGGAGGAACAGAGGGATGAACCGAAGCAGAGAAGGTATGGAGTGAAGGAGAGGAGGGATGGAAAGAAGATGAGGAGAGATGGAAGCATGGAGAGGAGGAGAAGAAGGATGGAGAAAAGGTGAGAGAGATGGAGAAAGGAGGGAAAAGAGAGGAGGAAGAGTGATGGAGAGATTGGATGGATAGAGAGAAGGTGAGAAGAGGGATGGAGAGGAAAGGTGGAGAAAGGGAGCGAAGAAATCTAGAGAAGTAGAGGAGGAACTAAGGAGAGAGAGGAGGTATGGAGTGAAGGAGAGGAGGGATGGAGAGATAGTGAGGAGGAATAGGGAGCAGTAGAAGATGGAGAGATTGGCGAGATAGAAGGAGAGATGGATGCAGAGAAGATGAGATGAGGGATGGAGAGGAAGGATGGAGAGATGGAGAGGAGAAATCTAGAGAAGTAGAGGAGGAACAGAGGAGAGAGAAGAGGTATGGAGGAAGGAGGGATGGAAAGAAGAAAGAAGATGAGGAGAGATGGAAGAAGAAGAGGAGAGAGAGGGAAGGAAAGATGGATAGAGAGGAGGAGATGAGATGGAGAGGAAGGAGAAGAAGGAAGGATGGAGAGATGGACTGATGCAGAGGAGGTATGGGGGAGGGATGGAGAGATGGAGGGATGGCAAGAAGAGGAGGAGAGATGGAAGGATGAAGAGAAGGAAGGATGGACAGATGGAGAGAAGGGGGTGGAAAGGAAGGATGGAGAAAGTGAGAGGAGAAATCTAGAGAAGTAGAGGAGGAACAGAGGAGAGGGAGGAGGTATGGAGTGAAGGAGGGATGGGAAGAAGATGAGGAGAGATGGAAGCATGGAGAGGAGGAGAAGAAGTGTGGAGAAAAGGTGAGAGAGATGGAGGAAGGAGGGAAAAAAGAGGAGAGAGAGAGAAGGAAAGATGGATAGAGAGGAAGGAGAAGAAGGATGGAGAGATGGACTGATGCAGAGGAGGTATGGAGAGATGGAGGGACAGCAAGAAGAGGAGGAGATGGAAGGATGAAGAGAAGAGGAAGGATGGAGAGAAGAAGGAATGAAAGGATGGAGTGAGTGATAGGAGGGATGGAGAGATAGTGTGGAGGAATGGGGAGGAGACATCTAGAGGAGGGAGAGATGAACTGATGCAGAAGAGGGATGGAGAGATGGAGGGATGGAGAGAAGATGAGGAGAGATGGAAGGATGGAGAGAAGAGGAAGGATGGAAGGGGAGGGAGGGATGGAGAAAAGGTGAAGGATAGAAAAGAGACGAGGAGAAGAGAATGGGGAGAAGGACCAAAAGGATGGAGTGAGTGATGGTGAGGAGGAACGGGGAGGAGTAGAGGATGGAGAGAAGGAGCGATGGAGAGATTGGAAAGATGGATAGAGAGAGGAGGAGAAGAGGGATGGAGAGATGGTGGGATGAAAAGACGATGAGGAGAGATGGAAGGACGGAGATAAGAGATGGAGAAATTGTAACGAGGAACGTGGGAAAGGAGAAGGAGAATGAAGTGAGAGATGGAGAGAAAAGAGTGAGAGATGGAACGAGAGATGGAGAGATGGAAAGTGAAGGAGTGGAAGACCAAAGCCTCAGAGGGTTTTGCTCTTATGAATAATTCAGGGGACGAAAAGCTGCAATGTGGAACTTTGTCTCCATGGAAACGTGAAAGAAAAGAGAGGATATTAATAGAAGGGACTGAGAGAAAGGAGTGGAGAGAGAGAAAGAGGAGAAGAGAAATGGCGCGGGAAAAGTGGAAAAAAATCTCAAAATGTGAAGAAAAATGGAGGGAGAGAAGAAAGAGGAGAGAGAGAAAAGGAGGTAGAGGAGAGATAACAAACGAGGAAAGGAAAGAGAGAATGAAAAGAAAAGAAAAGAAGAAGAAGAGAGGAAGAGGGAGGAGAAATGGTGTAGGAAAAATGGAAAGATGGAAGGAAAGAGGAGGGAAAAATCTCAAAATGTGAAGAAAAATGGAGGGAGAGGAGAAGAAAAGTGGAGTAAAGAGAGAGAGAGAAAAAGAGGAAAGAAAAGAGTGAAGAATAGAAAGGCAAAACTGGAGAAAAGGGGGAGAAGAGAGAGAAAAGAAGAGAAGAAGAGAGAGAAAGAGGGAGGAAAAATGGTGTGGGAAAAGTGGAGAAGTGGAAGAGAAAAAAGGAGAGAAAAATCTCAAAATGGAGGGAGAGAAGAATAAAAGTGGAGTAAAGAGAGAAGAGAGAGAAAAAGGTAGAGGAGAGATGACAAACGAGGAAAGAAAAGAGAGAAAGAAGAAGAAGAGAGGAGAAAACAGGAGGAAAAGAGGGAGTAGAGTGGATGAATCGGAGAAGAAAAGAGGAAAGGTGGAAGGAAAGAGGAGGGAAAAATCTCAAAATGTGAAGAAAAATGGAGGGAGAAGGAGAGGAGTGAAGAGAGAGAAAAGAGGAAAGAAAAGAAAGGATGAGGGAGAGAGAGGAGGAAATCCACATGTGAAAAGAAGAGAAGAGAGTGGAGGAGAAAAGGGAAAGAAAAAGGAGAAAAAGCTAAGATATTTAAAAAAAAATATCTTAGCTTATCTTATCTTAGGGATGAGCGCAAAAAGAAAAAGAGGATAGGAAAGAGCAGAGGAAGAGGAGGAGGAAGAGGAAGAGGAGGAGGAAGAGGAGGAGGGTCTTCGCTCTGGCTCCACACGTGACCCTGAGATCACATGTTTCTGTCTCATAAATACTGCACCACTACTGCAAATGTACTGCACTACTGAAGTACTCCTGTGTACTCTGGTATCTGGAAATAAAAGTCACATTTACTTTTTTTTTTACTTTTTTTACTTTGGGAATTCAGCACCACGGACAGCGCCACTTTTGCATAGATTTACATACAGTCCAGTCCAATCAAATGTATTGATTGATTTGATTGACTTATATAATTTATATGTTTTTAAATGACAAATGATAAATCTGCCTTTTGAAAACACTGTTCAGCAACATCGACAGAGAGTTTTAAAATCTTTTAAAAATAATTCTATCACAATATTTCGGGGTTATTTTTTTCTCAAAATCTATATGCATTTTTTTTTTTGTAGCACCTTATTTAATTTTTGCATTTTTTTCCCATTGATAGATT
>JACN01072784.1:0-15451 GCA_000787155.1 Scartelaos histophorus | reverse complement strand
ATTATTATCATTATTGATTCGGGTTTTCCCCCCCAAGTTTGTTTCCATCTAAAAAGACAATAAAATAATATGTAATTTTATTTTATTTTGGACCTTTATGTTGAAAGTTCTTACCGGAAATTGTATTTTATCAACTTCAACCACACGTCACCGGAGGGAACAGGTAAGCTAGCTCCGAAACACTCTATTTACTCTCAAAATTAATTCAATCTGAGACCGGGATGGAATCTGATCTACCTCTTTTATAGTATATTTTCTATTTTTCGTTCATTTATCTCTGAGTCTTTGCGAGAGAGCCACGTTTACAGGAAATGACAGCTGATTCAAGGCTGGTCTGTTTCCAGGAAGTTGAGCTAACATTTGGATCGCTATGTCAACATTTATTGATTACATAAATTCCATATTTTTACAGTTTAACAGTTCGCAAAAAGGGCTGTGTGATTCATTACATCGTTTGATTGTCTAACTGCTATACGTAATTATATCTCTAACGTTACTTCTTCATTCATATTGCAGGTTAGCGTGTTACTATGTCCCTTATCATAAGAATAATTGATTGCATTGTAGGAAATATCCAGTTATTATGTACACACGTCTCTCGTTTGGCTCCTAGTTGTTTTTTCATTGTGTAATAATGTGCTTTTCCAGTAGTAAAGGGGTTTTCCAGAGCTGAATTACCGTAGAGTCTGCGTCATTTCCCAGCAGCGAAATTATTTAGGTGGGCTTAATGAGAAAAATAGAGGGGAAGCTCTAGATTACTAAACTGAATTTAAACAGAACTAAACCAGGACTAAATCAGGATTGTATCAGGACTAAACTAGGACTAATCCAGGATTTAACCACTAGGACTAAACCAGGATTTTACCTCTTGTAACTTCCCCCTGACAGGTTGGTCAAAGAGATGTTAATTTCCAGACTGTTTCTAAACATAAAATAATAATAATGATTATTTTTCTGTTGACAGTTTTAAGATGCACTGTGTAACTTTTCAGGTGAAGGGTACTTGTCTACATGGCTTTAAACTCCTGTAACTTGCTTGTATTCAACTGAAGGTGCTTTTATTGCTAGGGAAAAAACAATACTTTGAAGAACATGCATTCTTGAGTTACTTTGCCTGGTGGCTCCACCTGCTTAATTTGTCTTGTTCAAGAAGATTGCTATATTTAATGCCCTATTATTATTATTATTATTATTATTAGTAGTAGTAGTAGTAGTAGTAGTATTAGCATTATTACCATCATTATTATTATTATTAATATTGTTGTAAATAAAACAAGAATTCTATATGTTTATGTGGAAAGTTTTGCCGGAACATAGAGAAACATAATGCATCTTTATCTCATAATTCATAATTTCATAATTCATTAACTTCATAATTGTCCAATGTGTCAATATTAGGGCTAAACCACACCCATTTTTATCTCTAATATATATAGAACTTATTCACTTTTACTTTACTCTTCCCATTTCATTTCCTCACAATCCACTTTTTGTTTTAGGTCGCTATGGCTATTTGGAGAAAGATGTGGCACAGAAACCTTTTGTCCGTGTCCCTGCTCCTCTTTGTCGTCCTTCACTCTATGGACGTGAACGCGCGACCAGCCAATATGTCGGCCGCCAAAGAGAAGGCCCAGGACAACAAGGACGAGAATGAGATCCTGCCTCCGGACCACCTCAACGGGATTAAAATGGAGATGGACGGGCACCTGAACAAAGACTTTCATCAGGAGGTGTTTCTGGGCAAAGAGATGGAGGAGTTTGAGGAGGATTCAGAGCCAAGGAGGAACAGAAAGAAGCTGATCGAAATCTTCACAAAGTAAGAACGGATCGTCCTGTATAAGGAAGAATATATTATATATGGAGTTGTGTTTTGTTTCATTCACACATGTTTAACACACAAACCCTGTGTATTTAGGCTGAGTTCTTGACTCAGAAAAATCAGAAAACACTCCAATTTATTCTTGTTTCAACTACAAGAAGTACTCGACTGTGTTTTTAAACTCCATACACCTTCACTAGAATCATTTGGGTAATTTCAGCCCTGGAATTTCCAGTCTTCCTCAGCATTTAGGTCTTTGGGGGGTTACTCAAACAGGAGTGAATGAAACAACTCTGGGCATGTTTTTGATGAGCTTGAAGCTCACAAGAACCAGTTTTGTGTGACATAAAACCTTTAATTAATTTAATTAATGCTGTGTTTGAGATCTAACTTTGATGTAAGAAAATATGGCACATGATATCAAACCTAATTTCATGGTTATGGTTAGAAAAAACTATATTACATACTGAACTTCAGAAAGCCAAAGCTTACACTTTTTTTTAACTCTGTAAATACATATTTCATATATTTGAAATATTTTAAATATTTCAAATATTTCCATACAGTATTGTTTATAATTTATATTTATCCTTTTCCATAACACATTTTGAAGCATGTTAAGCAAACTATAGAGGATAAACCATAATTCTGAAACCAAACCATAAAGCAGGATTATCCCCAAAAACTATTCTAAATGTATGATATTGTTAAAAAAATATGACCTGCAATAAATAAATGCCAGAATACAACAATTAGGTTGCGTCTGTATTGAGTCATAGAAGTTATTTATTCAACCCTCTAGATCTCAAATTTTCATTTCAGAGTTCAGAAAAATGACTATATTTTCCCACTAGTACTAGGAAAGAGTACCCACGATAAATATTGACCCCCAAAAATGATTGTTCCAATTTTCATGTATTGAATGATAAGTAGATAGTAATTATAGTGACAATAATGAATGTTCAGAAAAGAGCTTTACACAATTAGTGAATTAGAATTAATGCCTGCTGTTATTGTTCTCAGAGTTGACTTCAACAAAGACCGGAGCATCAGCGCTAAAGAAATGCAGCGCTGGATCATGGAGAAGACTGAGGAGCACTTCCAGGAGGCCACCATGGAAAACAAGAACAGCTTCAGGGCGGTCGACCCGGACGGAGACGGTAAGACACACACAGCGATACGGCAAATTAGACAAAAAGAAAAGCATTTTCTTCATTTCTAAAATATTTTTGTCCTAGTTCTCATCAGTGTGACTCATTTATTTTATTTTATTACATTCCTCTGGAGCTCTTACATGTGACACCACAGTAACAATAGGGATTCTGTCTTGGTGAGTTAAAGGGTCCTGTCCTATGGTCTTACTGCTTTGCTTGGAATGTTCCACAATATGGCATTAAACCATGCATATAGCATGTATTCAATTAGAGGTGTTTTTTATTGCTAAGAAATACAAACAAGAAATACAAGCATTGTTACTGTCCACAGATCTGACTTTTAACTTGCTCCGGTGTCTCTGTGAAGATAGATTAGTTTTAGGCCATATTATGTAACATTCTTGGCATGTCCTGGGCAGAAACATGGTACATGGTGCAAATTTAAAAACAAAATAAGGGTTAAAACACAACTCCCGGTATTTTTTTTTTGAGGAGGTAGCAACATTCTAAGAGGATTTAAAGCTCAAGAGTCCATTTTGTGCAATATTTTGATTGAAAAGAAGTTACAGTATAATACTTTTCAGGTTTTCTTTCTGTTAGGTTTAAGCTCACCTAAACATTGTAAAATACAAGAAGAAAGACAAGAGATTTTTCAGTTTTACTCGTGAGGAGAATGAACAGAGAGCGTCACTTCATTTACAATCTCTATCCGTCATGAAGGGCCCAGTGCCGTCTCCTCACTTTTATTTAAGAAGTAGTTACAATGGATGGATGTTATCACTCTCAAGGTTGGGGGAAAATTAGTAATCACATCATACACAATCATAAATGGTACAGATTTGTATGATTAATATTTGGCTGCTGTAGACGCCACATTATCTTTGTTTTGTCAAGTGAAGGAACAAGTGAAGGCCATACTGTACACAGTCCAAGCACAAAGAGGTTATTAAGAACACAGACATTTCTAACTTATGATTATGGAATATATGGGATAAAATACACAATTATTCTAACAGTTTCATTCACGCATGTTTGAGTACCGGTAAGCCTTTATTAGTATTCTGTTTATATCTCCAAAGCTCAAAAGGCTCTGTTCCACCGTGTGATGTCATGAAGCTGTTGTTTTCAAGTGAACAGACACTTTTTACCTTTTGTTGAGCAGAGATTTGCAATTCCAGGGTTGAAACCATCCAACTGATTCTAGTGAAGGTGACTTTAAAAACACAAGGTGGAACAGAGCGTTTTCTGTTTGAGCTTAAATATACAGGAATTGATGGAATGAAACGAAACACAACTGCAGGTCAGAAGGCAGCGTAATATGGGCCCTTTAAACATTGTACTTTTCTTACCACTTCTCCACATGTGCGCTTTCAGGTCGTGTGACTTGGGATGAATACAGAATAAAGTTCCTGGCGAGCAAAGGCTTCAACGAGAAAGCGGTCGCAGAGAAGATAAAGAACAACGAAGACCTCAAACTGGACGAAGACAGTAAGAATTTAAACTCTGCTCTGTCTGAACTTTATTTCAATCGCAGCTTTGTTTTAACACAATGTGACCATAAAGAACTGACTGAGTTGGAACTACAACAGGAGAGCTGCTTTGTTCTGTTAAACAAATCTCTCAAAAATATGTTACTAGTTTTTCAGACACACCAAAACAAAAAAAACGAAACCATGAACACTAGTGTCACAGGCTCGTGAAAATGTCTTGTTTAAATCCATCTTGTCTTTCTTGAGTTTTCAGACCATCTTAAAGTATTTTTAGCAGTCTTTGCATGTGTGCATTGGGTCCTCTACTGAACATTCAACCACAGACATACATGCAGAACCCCTAAAAGCATCAATTACAGAGCTTGAAATGACTTTACAAGCCGCAATTGGCTGATATGTACCATGTGCTGGTGCAATCTGGTTTTAAATGCCCAGTACCCATTTTTTCCACTCAAAATGTGTCTTCTCAGTACTGCCTGCATATAACTAGAACGTCTTTTATTGTGCGAGGTTGGCATGTTATTTGGTTAGCTTTACTGTCTCAAAACTCTTCTCTAGCCTCTGAGAGTTGGGAAAAGCACTTCTAAACTCCTTGAGGTGAAGAATTATCATAATGTCTAAGGTTAGGAATATTTGGAACACTGCAAACTAGTTCTGTTTTTCTGCTTTTCAAACCATGGACAGAGGAAGTATGTATTTAACCCTACCTATCTAGTTTTCCCCTCTCACACGTCCTTTGGCACAATGATATTCACAAGTATTTCAAATATGTTCAGATTTTTAGAACAGCTTTACAACGTCACAACTTTCTATAGGCCAATAATATTGAATCCAGATGAGGGGCAGTAAAAACAATAAATATTCTTTTTGATATTTTATGGCAAAGTGCAATATAATCAGAATTTTAGATGCAATGAAATCCAAAGTAAAAGTCGCACGAGAAAAAGTTTAGTTAAAGTAACTTTTTTGGAGTGCCTGGATTTCGGTGTGTCTAAAGTTTTAATCCTTTTTTCCAAGAGCGCCCTCTACCTGTTGTCACTGATTGGAAAGCCTGCAGCAAACAGTCACATTTTAGTTTTTTCTGTACAGTGTAATCAAAGGGGAAATCTGTGTCTTGCTCCTCAAATAGTGAAGTGAAAAAGCTGAGTTAGACTGCCTGAAATCACTCAGTCCCAGTAGTGCTTACAGCTCTTACTTTAGACTTAACAATAGATAACATACTTCATTATTGGATGCAGACAATGAGCAGTGGTCTGTTTTTACTATGCACTTTATGGAGGAAAGTGCAAAAAGTACTTATTTACAAGAATAAAGTCCAATACCTCAGTTTTAAATTTGTTATTAATGAATAATGTAATATTTTAATGTTTCTTAATGTTGTGTGTTTTCCATTTAAATAGGTTGAGTGAAAATATAATATAGGAAGACTGCTTAAGAACTGATTATAATGTTGAATTTGACCAGTGGTCTTTTTGGGCAATTTATGAACCAAATGACCAACCACACACTCTAAAAACAGATTTTTTGGTGTAAATTATGAATAGTGTTATGAGAAAGCATGTACAGTGCCTTGAAAAAGTATCAAACCCCCTTGAACTTTTCTACATTTTCTCACATTATGACCACAAACATAAACATTTTTCATTGAACCTTTGTGTGAAAGACCAACACAAAGTTGCACACAATTGTGAAGCAGAAGGACAGTCATACATGATACATTTGTATTATTTTTTTCTGAGTGAAACACATTGCTTTTAGAGGCTTTAGAACCCATATGTCAGAGTCAAGGCCTGCGGGCCAGATCCGGCCCCTGAGAGGGGTTTTTGTGGCCCCCGGGATTATATTGATTTATTATGAACCGGCCCCCCGGGATTATATTGATTTATTATTAGAACCGGCCCGCTGGCCGCAGATGTTTTACATGCACCAATACTACATTTCCCACAATGCAACAGTGGCGTATTGGGGAGCAGTCAGCACCATGAAGTCCAAAGAACATACCATACAGCTCAGGGATAAAGTTGTGGAGAAGTATAAAGCAGGATTAGGTTCTAAAAAAATGTAGGCTCTAAACATCTCATGGAGCACTGTTTACACCTAAATGGAAGGAGTATGGCACAACTGCAAGCCTACCAAGACCAGGGCGTCCACTTAAACTTACAGTCCGAACAAGGAGAGCACTGGTCAGAGATGCAGCCAAGAGGCCCATGGTGACTCTGGAGGGACTGCAAAGATCCACAGCTCAGGTTGGGGAATCTGTCAACAGGACAACTATTAGTCGTGCACTACACAAATCTGGCCTTTATGGAAGAGTGGCAAGAAGAAAGCCATTGCTGAAAGAAAGCCATAAGAAATCCCGTTTGCAGTTTGCCAAAAGCCATGTGGGGGACACAGCAACCATGTGGAAGAAGGTGTTATGGTCAAATGAGATCAAAATTGAACTTTTTGGTCAAAATGCAAAACGCTATGTGTGGCAGAAACCTAACACTGCTCGTGACTCTGAACACACCATCCCCACTGTCAAATATGGAGGTGGCAGCATCATGCTCTGGGGGTGCTTTTCTTCTGCAGAGACGGGGAATATGGTCAGAGTTGATATGAAGATGGATGGAGCCAAATACGGGGCAAAATTGGAAGAAAACCTATTGGTCTGCAAAAAACTTGAGACTGGGGCAGAGGTTCATCTTTCTGCAGGACAACGACCCCAAACATAAAGGCAAGGCTACAATGGAGCGGTTTAAAACAAAACGTATTCATGTCTTAGAATGGCCCAGTCAAAGCCCAGACCTAAATCCAATCGAGAAGCTGTGGCGAGCTCTGAAGACTGCTGTTCAGACGCTCTCCATCTAATCTGACTGAGCTGGAGCTATTTTGCAAAGAAGAAATTTCGGTCTGACAATGTGCAAAGCTGGTAGAGACATACCCAAAGAGACTTGCAGCTGTAATTGCAGCAAAAGGCCGTTCCACAGAATATTGACTCAGAGGGGTTGGATAATATTGCATGCCATATTTTTCAGTTTTTTTATTTGTAAAAGAAAAAAATTACTCATGTATGACTGCCCTTCTGCTTCACAATTGTGTACAACTTTGTGTTGGTTTTTCACATTACAGCTCAATTAAATATATTTATGTTTGTGGTCATAATGTGAGAAATTGTGGAAAAGTTCAAGGGGAGTTGGGGAGGGGGTTGGATACTTTTTCAAGGCACTGTAATTCAAATCCACTGTGTTATCTCAGACTGACCTTGCCCCTCTGTTTGCTCTCAGCTCAGGAGGTTCTGGAGAGTTTGAAGGATCGCTGGTACCAGGCTGATAACCCCCCGGCCGACCAGCTCCTGGACGAACAGGAGTTCCTGTCCTTTCTGCACCCGGAGCATAGCCGTGGCATGCTCAAGTACATGGTCAAAGAGATCGTACGGGACCTGGGTATGGAGATCACTGCTTTTCTTCTGTTTAGCCTTCAATGTTTGTTTTTCCTTTTCCACTAATGCACTTTACATGAGGATTTATCTTTTTTAAAATAGTAGATGGTGAGGTGGCCTTGGCTTGCCGCTTTTATTTTATACATCAGCACTTAAAACCTGGAAATGCTCTTTTAAAGTTCATATTTTGGTGCTTATATTCCCTATACCAGAAATTCTAATTTGTTAGTTCTTGTCGACAATAATGAAGCTACTAAAACACCATCATTTACTTTGTCCATTTGCCAGCAGTAAGCGCAGACCAATCCAATCCAAATCCAAGCATTCTCCTGTATGAGAGCACCACAAAAGGATAGGTTATATGTATCTAAAATAGTGAAATTAGCTACTTCTCAGACAGAGCCACAAGACTCTGGAAACCCTTTAGAGATTTTAGAGATGACTCTTTTCATGATTTCCTGCAGTTTTGTTTTGTTCACCTCTGTACAATGTAAATATAAACCATTTTGTGACGGCTCTGTTTTGCCCTTTCAGACCAGGACGGTGATAAGAAGCTGACTCTGTCTGAGTTCATCTCTCTGCCCATGGGCACAGTGGAGAACCAACAGGCCCAGGACATCGACGACGACTGGGTCCGAGAAAGAAAGAAGGAGTTTGAGGAGGTCATCGATGGAGACCGTGACGGCATCGTAACCATGGAGGAGCTGGAGGTAAAAACACTGCAAAAATGATGTAAAGGAAATTCAACTCTCTGTGTCTTAGTTAATGAATTGGTATTTTTGACCAAGACACTGTCATAGTGTCTAAAGGACGCTACACACTACAGGAGAATTTTCCCAATTTTGGCTGTGATTTTGTTTCTCCCCGAGTTCGGGAAGCGGTGACCCGACTTTTTGTCTTCATGCGTGATTTTGAAGCTGCTGTGCTCATCATGTGTGGAGTTAGTGTCAAATCATAAGCACCAAACATCAGCGACACTACAGCCACAGCCAATAAACAGGCAGAGGAGTGACGGACACAGAGAAACAACATACAAACTCGGAGCAAAGATAAACACTTTATTATTCAACTCACATACAGTGGTAAATTTAAACATCCACATTCTCCATAGAAATTGTCCTCTGCAAATAATGACATCCAGTCCACAAAACCACTATTAATCCAGTTTGAGGCATTCTTTGAAAGTAAAAAGGCGAGATCATTTCTCATGTGCAAATTAGTGATAGTGACTCTACTTCCTGTGCACTTTATCTCCTCTTTTATGCTTTAAAATCATGTATCTGAAGTATTGCACCACATTTCACAGATAATAATAACACATTTTTTACTTGTGTCTAAACTGTGCAGTGCTCTTATCGTTTGAAAAAAAACTCAAAGCGAGAGGGTTTTACTGTAGACAGGATCTCTCTCACAGCTTAAGCCTGTGGTCCGCAGACACATCCCGCTGCAGTCTGTGAGATTTTGAGTTTCATAAGATTCTTCTTGTGTCTGTGATGTGCACTTTTTGTCACAGGTTTAAAAATAGTTTAAGACCAATTGGAGTGAGTTTTTGGAGTGACAGTTAAGACTTTTTCCTACTGAACTCTGCACATGGTATTTTAATAATAATAATTTATTGCTCCTTATTCTTTTTGGCTATTTTAATCTAAAGTAGGTAATTTGGCAGCTTCCTGAGGAATAACTGTCAAAAACTGAGTGTGTGCCGGCTCCTGTGCCCACTGTTTCAAGCACAATCTGACATCACACATGGCTGCTGCTCCTCCCCAAACCCAAACCATACAAGCTTCTGCAGGGATCATCAGCGTTCAGGTGCATCATGGAAACCGAACCAATAACCGCCTTTGCATTTGGTGGAAATTGAATGTGTTATAACTTTTTGCTCGCTAGACAGCACATACGCAGCCCAGCACACACTCTAATTGGCTCTCGTGTGCGTCTGTGAATTGCTGCAGAACTATAAGCCAGCCTTTAGTCCTCCAGGCACTGCCCACCTTAGCAGATCTATATGAAATGCGGTCGTGAGCGGAGTTCAGCCGGTGATTCCCACTTTAACCGTGTCTCCTGTTTTCTGTAGGAGTATATGGACCCCATGAACGAACACAACGCTCTGAACGAAGCCAAGCAGATGATCGCTGTGGCCGACGAAAACCAGAACCACAATCTGGAGCTGGACGAGATCCTGAAATACAGCGAATACTTCACCGGCAGCAAACTCATGGACTACGCTCGGAACGTCCACGAGGAGTTCTGAATCCTGGCAATAGGGAACGCTCACAATCTGATGGTATTACTGTGTGTAGTGACGATTTTGGCTTTTAAAAGTACTCTTACCAATACTTTGAAGAGATAATTCCAGTGTGAATTAACAAAAGTCTAAAAATGGAACAAAAATGCTCCATTTACCTTTTGGACTAAAGAAATAAGACATCTGAACAGCGCCATTTTCTGTATTTTAAAGGGGCACTGTGTAACTTTTCTGTTGGAGGGTCGCTGACGTATTTGCTTTGCTGGAATGTTCCACAGTACAGCGTAAAACATGTCTATGTCCACTGAAAACGTTTCAAAGTTTGGCTTTTTCTTTATCTCTATGGAGACAAGAAGCGATGCCACAAATCTAAGTCATATAACGGCAACGGATGTGTTTAATACTGTACTGTGGAACATTTTAGGCAAAGCAATAACATCTCCATGAAACTAGTAAGTGCGTATCCTCTGCCAGAAAAGTTACACGGTGAATCTTTAACATAGCTATTCTGCCTCTCTTTGCGCTGTTGAGTAAATCAGATGTCATATGAAAAGTTCTCATTTTTAAAAGTTTCCAACTTGCAGATTTTTGTTCTGTAAGTAAATAAAATTACTCAAGGAAACGGTAATACACCAATTATATTTTATTAAACAAATTCAAATTCCCAAAGTCATTAAGAGTACCTTTATAAGAGAGTTCTCGGTACCTCTTAAAATGCTTGTGTCTTCGTCTTTCGGCTGGACTGGACCTAGAGCGGCTCTGGTTTTGGGTTTGAAGACTCAGTTTTGTGCAGTGCTGTTTAAGTGGGCTCGTTCTCTCCGGGTCTGCTCATCGGTGATCTTTATAACACACCTTCCACTCAGCGGTGGACTCGGCTGTTCTGCCTTCTTTGTGCCATTGGACTTGTGTAAAATACACAGCAACAATGATATCTATGCGAGATTAAATGACTTGAATTCACCGTCTTTAGGTTTTTTCCTTTTTTATTATATTCTTGGAAGCAACTCAAAACATGCACACTGCAAAAAAGCTTGGCCAAAATTTTAAATACAATATGAAAAAAACCTTATCTGATTTCTAGTTATAACAATCTCTCATAAAAACATTTTTAGCTTCCTTCATGCATATGGTCTTTCTCTGGTCTCAGAAATTACTTTTGTACTACAAATTTCCCAAAATTGTTACGTCACAGGCAGAAACCCTGCACATTTTTAAAGTTTGTATATCATTACCATACTTGTTCTGAGCATTCGTAGTTTCAGGATGTGTTCATTACAACTGCAATGCCAAAAAACTTGACTTGAAAATAACTTAAAAGTCGTAAAATTATCTGTCCATGCAGCAAGATCATTTTACGTGACAACAAAATCTTAAAATAAACAACCTTGAGACTAGAATGAAGCAGACTCAGAACTAATAAGTAGAGAATAAATCTCAAAACAAAATGAATAACCTGATAAAAATGTTAATCTTGGCCAGATCAGAGAAATTTGCGGTGCACTTTATTGTGAGTGCCTCTCCGCAGATCTAAACTGTGGAACATTCCAGACGGCAAATCAGTAGGAGGCGAAGTTGAACCCTCCACCGGAAAACTTACATAGTGCATCTTTAAATTCGTTTTGGCTAGTTCAGATTTATTTGCATATCATAGGTACTTAATTTTGTCATTTCTGAATTCAAGTCATTTCAACTCGTGTAGAAATATGTTTGCGATGGAGCTTAACTTTAACAATAAACTTGGCTGAAGATTATACGATCGCTTATATGTATATGATGAATTTTAACCTTTCTGTAAAGTTTTCCCGATGGAATGAGGCAGGGAGTTCTATGAATGTTTTTTGCTCTTTTTTTTTCCTTTTTTAAATCTGTAAATCTGTAAATAATCTACATTGTCATATCGAATTTTAGTGAGAAGAAAAGGCTGCTGAGGAAAAATAATATTTAGTTGAGAAGCAGTGGACGCCCTAAATGTGGCATTTCGTTACAGTGCAGGACTAAGCTCTATATTAACTGTTGCTAATCCGTACCCTAACTTTGGGCACATGTGTTATGTGTTTTTTAGATGTAATTTATGCATGTTTGAATAATTTGGTGATCTTCCTTGGACCCTATTCGAACCCTCCTTACTTAGCTGTCCAACGCTAAACCACGCTCCCACGCAGATCTCTGTAAAGATACAAAAACGTGATGCAAAACTGTACACAACTTCACAAACCCGGTGCGATGTGCAGTAGTGATAGTGAGGGAAGACTGAACATCAAAAAACAAAAGCGAAATCTATAAAACTTAAAATGTTTTCGTTGAATGCAGAATTTTCAAAACCATAAAAAGGTAACATGGTGATTTAAATGTTATTCGTCTGCAGTTGATACGCCTTAAAAGTAAAAGTAACCTCCTGAAATAATATATAAACAAATACAAAAAAAAAATAAGAACACTAAGCTCCGCCCCCGTAACGAAATGCCGAACATTTAGGGAGTCACGAAATGCAAATGAACTTTAGTCACTTTATTCAGCAGCAGCATGTTACTCTAATCCTCACTAAACAAATCACATGTAACCAACTAAATCTGCTAAAAACGACGATGTGAAATACGTATCCGTGGGTTTCCCTGTTTATGGATGCCATTTTGAGTACTTTTACCAATGAACAAACGGAGATAATATTTAGTTTGGAATATTTTATTAGTATGGCAACACTGAAACCCATTGGGGAGACTATAGGGCTGCACATAATTACAATTTGATCATACGTTTCTTTGTATTCTAGCAAAAACACAGGATATTTGGGAGAAGTTCAGAGAAGTCTAATTTTTTACTGTCTTCAAAAATGATTCACAGCAGTCCAAAGTTATTCCTCACTTCCCTTAGGCGTTCAGAGCCTCCTAATTACTCACCACGATGAGTTTACAATATGGAGACCAGATTTTCAATATTAAAAACTGGGTCAACGCCAGTTTGGTGGTTGGTAATAATAAAATTGCGAAACGAATGTGTAATTAAGGAAAATTGTTCTACATTTGGCCCATGCATGAAGAACATGAGTCAGTCTAGTCAGTTTCTTTGTGGTTTTTTTGGTCATTTTAAAGAACTTTTTTGTATTTTACTAAAGCAAGTAACAATTTATGCCTCTTTTTGTTGTTATCAGGTCTCGGATTGGTCAAAAATAGGGACACTTGGTACATTTCTTGTATAAAACTGAAAATCCAGACGGTACACAGAGGACTTAAGAGTTGCTTATACAATATATCTGTACTGAAGCAAGACACATTTTACTCAAATACATGGAAGAAAATCAGGTACAGGCCCTTAAACTTAGATTTTTGAGATTTAAAAGCGCAAATTCTCAAACAATTCCTCCATTTTGACGGAGAATACACTTACATTTGAATAGGCAGCACTTTAATAGGCTTCGTTAAACAGGTTAAAAATAAATATCCAAATTAATGAAAAAGATTGGCCACCGTCTGCATATTTTAGACGCAAGTGAAATTGTGCAGCCCTGTCACAACATTGCACCATAGTGACTCTAGCACTAACTATTGACACAGTTAGATCCGCCTGTGTGAGACCAGACCAGGTGACTTCTGTGATAAAGAGTATTTGTTATTATATATTGTGTCACAAAATGTTTTATATATTGACTTAAAGTTTCAGAATTAACTAAGACACAGAGACTGATTGATCCACACATTTTGAATCTTGAACTTTTAGGTCAAGATTTAACTTTACTTATGATAAAGCTTTTCTATTGCTTTGTCATGAGAAAGTAAGTTGGGCACGAAGTTAATCTTTCTTGTCTTTTCATAATATTTCTGGTATTTCATCTGGCATTCATTCACACAAGCATTAAACCCCGAAAGGGCAACTTTTCTGGGGGGTGGTATGCTGCATGCTTGATTCTGTGTAACCGTTGTATTGCCTTTCCACGTTTAAAATGACATGTAGAGAAGCCAAGTGAAATCTCCAAGTTACAGGTCAAATCTTGTGTTATTGAAGGGATTTTGTATGCATTTAAACCACCTACAATTTAGTAAATAATATCACCATTGAACTGAGCAGGTAACGTACCCCCACCAGAGAAGTTATGTAGTTCACTTTCATTTTCGTCAGTTTGAATCTTTAGGCTCAGCATTTGTGGATTTGCTTGTCCAGGTTTCTTTAAAAAAATATGCATTACCTATAGAGCAATAATGGTCCCAGGCTTTAATTTCAAATTGACTTGTGAAGGTGTGGGTACACAATTTATTCTTTTTTTCCCCCAATGACCTGTGACAAGTTGGACACTTTCCCGTTTTCTGTGTCAATAGTGTAAAATAATATCATTACAGAATGTCATGAAGCTTTACAAATGTTATAAAAGTTTGCTGTGAAAATAAAAACCTTATTCATAATTGTTTTTTTGGCATTTGTGGGTTGTGATGAATGGACTAAGGAATGTGTGTTCCGTCCATAATTAAAATGCATGGTGTAAAAGTCTAGGTGTGTTCACTTTTAGCCCTGGTCTAGTAAAGTTCTGGTTTTGGTCCTGATTTTGATGAATGTATGCACCCCAGTTAGAATAAAACTAAATCATACACTTCACTTTTCATTCAAAAGTCATGGTCATCCTAGCTTGAAACAATATTTTCACTTATATTTACAATAATCAATGGGTGTGGCAATTTACATTCATCCTCCGAACACGTTTCAGACTTAGGATTATTAAATATGCAGCGTTTGACCAAAATGTGTAGACACGCTTAAATAACTCCTGTAAATGAACCAAGATTAAAATTGTGTTCAGCAAAAAGTAATAATGTCAGTGTACGCAAACAGTTTAAGGGCCCATATTACTTTAACCCCCCCTCCAAGTTTTGTTGTTTCACATTTTCACTCAGACATTGCACATTTAGGTTGAGTTCTTCTGTCAAACAATCGTGGCGCCACCTTGTGAGGTCATGTGGCATTGCAGGAAGGTGTATGGAGTTTAAACACTTCACTAGAATCATTTGGATCATTTCTGCCTCAACCAAACCCCAACCCTGGAAACTGCCATTTTACTGAACTAAAAAGGTAAGGAAAACTCATGACATCACAAGCTGTACGGAGCATTTTGAGCGTCGTATGATCAAAGGATTAAGCAAACATGTCTGAATGAAACTCAACAGGTGTTCGTACTAGTAAGGAGACCACAAGTTAAATAAGTTGGGACAAATGAGCTTTATTTTATGTAAGAAAAAAGATCCCATTTAATATATACATGTTTAATATTCCTCCCCCTCATCATCCTCATCTCCCCCCACACTATCTGCCCCCACCTCCTCATAATCCTTCTCCAGA
>KN496599.1:0-13243 GCA_000787155.1 Scartelaos histophorus | reverse complement strand
TGTGTGTGTGTGTGTGTGTGTGTGTGTGTGTGTGTGTGTGTGTGTGTGCGCGCGTGTGTGCGTGTGTGCGTGTGTGCGTGTGTGTGTGTGTGTGGCTCTTGACATATTGGTCTAAATCTTGCCGACATGGGCTGATGGCTCAGGTGGGCATGTTACCATCCGGACTATAAAGCACACCGTAATATAAGCCGCATCAACAAAATTTCGGCTAAATTTCAGATTTGTACATATATAAGTCACACCTGAATATAAGCCGCAGGTGTCCACATCTGCACAAACGTTTTTATGTTTACTCCGTCTGCTTTTATTGCCCCTCTGAAAGTGCTTGTCGTCTTTTTGCATTGAGTCAGTTCGTCACTGCCGTCCCCACCGTCTCGACTCACTGATGCCGAGTTTACAGCAGCAGCTCTATGTCCTTCTTCAGATCAGTCGCCTTTAAATTAAAAGCTGCACCATCTGCGTTTCCTTGTGTGTTTTCCATGAAGAGGGTGTGTGTATGAAGCGCAAAACACAATCAAACGAGCATCTTCCTCTGCGTCTCCCCCCCTGTTCCCCCCCATTCCCCCCTGGGGATAAACTGTTGCTGACAGCATCGCTAGTTAACACTGTAACTTCATTTAACCCTAGATCCATGTGCTCATCGCACTGACAGCAGCGTTTTCCATACTCGCATGCCCTGTGCCCGCATCCGCTGTGTTGCCAAATAAATAATTTAATATATTAGCCGCACCGTGTTATAAGCCGCAGGGTTCAAAGTGCGAGAAAAAAGTAGCGGCTTATAGTCCGGAAATTACGGTATATCTCATTATAAAACTTAGACTTTCTATATTGTGTCAAGGGGTAATTTGTCTGTGTAATGCAGTACTGCCCCTAAAAGCACCCAAAGAGCACCCAAGAGACTTGCAAGCTATTGTTTACACCAGTGCACAACACTGAGGTGCTATCTTTAAATGATCTATTGTCTGATTCACCATACTGGCTATAAATAAAAGTGCAGAGCAGTTTAAGACAGCAAAAAAACTACTACTGTTTTGATCAAAGTTTGAGTGTGGAGCAGAGAGGACTGTCCCATAGGGAGAGGACACATAAACAGCTACTGTTAGCATGCTGAATCATATTCTTTTCATATTCTTTTCTTTTTGAGTCAGGAATAAAAGGACACTTATTTGTGAAGATTAGTGATCTAAGAGGAGCCTGTGTTAGCAGTGTATGTGGATATGAGTGAGATTAGCTGCTGTAGCTCTCATAAAGTGCCTATTTTCTTATAATGGTCGACTTACAATGGTCGACTGTAAAGTGACTATAGTGGCTATACACATGTTACTGGACCTGCATTGATAGGTTGGTGAGATGTGAAGAGAGGTCCGAATGGTCTGTAATTACACATATAATTAATTACAGCAGCACTCATGCATATAAGGCTAGGTTACAAACTTGAAGAATGCCATGCAAAAAACGTACCGTCTTTAAATATGACTATAAAGGGGCCTAATAACTGCAAAACTTGCATTGACTCTGACACTTTCTCTCATGGGCTGGACTTTGACTTCTGCGCAGCAGCGTGTCAACGTCAGGCTTCTTCAAATATTTAAACATTCTTACTGATTGTACAGTAGATGTGTTGTGTAGACATAAATGTGTTGTGTTTGACATGTGTCAAACATTTAGACATTTGTCTAGATGGTCATGGTCATTTTTGATGCTTTGTATTTTACCGATGAATTTAGTGAATATACATTTTAGTGGATACTGATGAAGATGAATTTGAGTATTTTTAGAAGATAATTATGAATTTGAAATCTCGTATTGATGGAAATTAGAATGAATTAATTTTGGTTGTTTTATATGTTTAATGATGAACACTGTTACTGATGAAATCCAAATAAATCCATATCCAATCCGTCGGACCCTAATAAAACTGCAGGGTTTGTGTGTTGAACATGTATGAATGAAACAAAACCCAACTCCAGGTCTGTTTGTGATGAGGAAATAATATAACAGATCAGACAATACTGCAATATTGGCCCTTTAAGGTTCCAAAATGCAGTATTAGGGTGGCAACAAATGAAAGAAAAAACAGTGATACTTAAATTGTAAAGTGAACCACACCAGTTGTGTTGTGTTATTATATATTTTATTTTGTCAATGCTGTTAGTGCCTTACTGTAGTCGTGCAGCGTGCGGTCATCCTGAAGTACGCGCCCCTGGTAGATCAGCCTCTGTTTGTCAATGGGGATGCCAACAGAGGGCGCTATGTGCTCCTTAAATTCTTTCACAGTCAGCTGCCAAGCAAAACACAAAACACAAAAAGAGGACTTTAACGAACTACTGCAAAATAGGGTCAAAAGTATTGAAAACAAATACTAAACATGACTAAAACTAGCTAAATTACTACTGCTAAAAAAAGTCACATTGACAGGACACAAATGAACCTTTCCGGAATGTCTTTAGAATGATCTTGAGTTGTATCAGAACAAGTATAAGAGCACATAGACTAGTATATACCCACTACTACAAAAAATATATTTGTTAAAGTGCATGAAACACTGCAATGTCGCATATAAAAATAACTGCTGTTTTACTGCATTGGACTGGATATTTTCAGAAGTTTTAATAATTCTGTGAAGGATTGTAGACCTTTAATCAAGTAACTGTCAAATGGAGACTTCTATATTAGTCACTCCAGTCACTTCATTGGAATTTTTGTGGATCACAGCAGAAAGGAAAAGGCATCTGCTTTTACATATACTCTTCACCACCTGGCAAAAGTTTTCACACACCCTCTCATTCAATGACTATTTGGACTACTTTCTACATCAAATATATGAAGCAAGATACATTTAAGTTTTGTTTTCCTAAATATCTTTCGAAAAAGTAAAGGGTGGCTATTTTGAAGATTTGAATAGTAAATTACTCATTTTTTTCCCTCTGCTACAATATTCCATACGTCTTACTTCAAATATGTAATGTCTTCTGTGTGTACAAAATGTAGATAGTAGTAAAAGTTTGTCTTTTGTACAACAAGGACCATATGCAATTAAAGATGGCCCAAACATGCACAAATCATACCAAATACAACTTCAGGTGAGGAAATGGTGAGAGGAAACAACTAACTATAACATTTCAAAGCTAAAGTCCATTTTGCATAATAGGTCTGCTTTCAGGTGGAAATTCCCAATGATGAGTATAATGATATATAATGAGTATAATGACAGTCAGAGACAGTTAACAAAGGTGTTGGCGAAAAGGGAAAAATACATTATTTAAAAATATTCCAATATTACACGTACTTTGAATCTAAAACAGACATAAACATTTTAATGCTTAATCCAGAGGGTGTCCTTTCACATGAAAAATCACACATTTAAAAACACAAAAACCAGAAGGAGCTCATCTGACATTTATGCACAAGGGGGAATTCAATCAAACTTTGGTAAAAAAAGAAATAATCAATTCTGAAAAAGTGTTGGATTGTGCTGTGGAGTGACAGCTGTTTATTTCCAAAGAAAAACACCATTCAAATTGTTAAAAACATATACTCTAAGATGGGACAGTTAAATAATTAATAAAACAACACTATGTTAAGTCATTAATTTACATTTTCTGACATGGTAAATGTGTAATGGACATCCAGCAAGGTGTCAGGAGAGGTCACACAACAGGACACAATAAAATGTCAAACATGAAAAGAGGAACACAAAAAATATATAATGTTTGTGAAAAGGCTTTTTTAGAATTGTTGAAGAATTTATTTGTTTTTGAAAACATTATTTTCAAAAACAAATCATGGAACCATTTAACCAATTACATGTGGTTAAATGGCTCCATGTGGTTAAATGGTTGACATTTACACCATCACTTAGGCATGAATTAGTCCAAATGCGCCTTAAACACACCAACAGTAACACTGATGTTGGAACTAGTTAGATTTTGGTCAAACTTCAGATCATTAAAAGTCTAATTATTATAGTTATGATATTGTATGATATTCTTTTCTTCAAACAGGAAATGGTAGTTTGCATTACTAATATCAAAGACCATGTGATTGGAGCAGCCCGTTAGAAATTCAGATGATCTGTCATCGGCTTTAAGAATCAGCACCTCTACAAAAAGAGCATCACTTTGAGAGCTTTGACAACACTACAGCATGCTCTTTTAGTGCTGCACAGGACATGTCTGTAGTCAAAAAGGAATTTCTTGAGGGTATTTTTTGGTAATTTTCTTTTATGACTAATTTTACAAACATCTTTCTCATTTTTATTTAGTTCCTTGCTGAGGGCTGTGGATGCCTGGACATCAATCAAACAAACTATACTCAAGGGGAGGCACTGCAGGTGAATAGGAAAAAAATGTATTATTTAGAGATATCAATCTGAAACTTGGAGAGCAGAGTCGTAGTACTTCACATTTTCATTCTTATTGTGATGTTATTTAAGAAACTGTAAACTGCCTTAAATTAAATTTGTACTGTAACTTGCTTTGCAAGTAATAAAGTCAATGGTGAACATGTTTCATGCAGTGTTGTTGTAGTAGTTTTTACCCATGACTGTAGAGTGTTCTTGTTGTAGTTTTTACCAATGACTGTAGTGTTGTTGTTGTAGTTTTTACCCATGACTGTGCAGTCTTGTTGTAGTTTTTACCCAAGACTGTGCAGTTTGTTGTTGTAGTTTTTACCTGTGCTCGGACGCTGTAAGTTCTGCTCTGGGAATCTAACGTCTTCACGGTCACCTCTATGTCTGTGGGCTGCTCTTCCATCGTGGTTCTGCAAAACAAAAGTCATCATGAAACTGTGACCGTGGGCTGGTTATGCTGATTTTAGTTTTATTCCTACCAACTCATAAGAGCCTCCTTACTAGGACAGTGAATCTAATGTACAAACCACTGCATACACTACACACTGCTGTCACAATAACACAGTCTGAAGCATGATAAATTAGAGATATATGGTAAATAATTTTAGGCCACCAATACAATTAAAATAAGGCTATATAATCGCTGTAAAACCATTTTCAAATAGATAGTATGAAGCAAAAGAATGAAGCAATAATTAGGCATAGAGATTACTTAATGAACCCTCTTGAACCCCCAACTCAAATCTTACAAAGGTCCAATTTTGTAAAGAAAAAAAAAGTACCTACTCCAAAATATATTGTTTTTAGTATTATCGTGGTAGGCCTACAGGCAGGATTGGGTAATAAAGTTAGAGGATTAAAATGTCCGAAAACATGCTGGTAAAGATAACTCAGAAGGAGAAGTGTGAATATAAAAGCTGAAGTTAGACTTAACACAAAAGTGAGAAAACACTTTGCAAAGCTCCAGAAGTAAAGTTGTCACTGTGTATCCTCACACCAGCCCCTCATAGAGAACTTAAATGGTAGTTTATTCTTATATTCCACCAGCAGGTCTGAAACACTCCCCAAAAAACTGAAATACTAGACAAAATGTGTTCAAACTATGGCCCAGGGACCAAGTGCAGTCCACACATTTTTTTGACCATCAAGACCCCTGCAGAATTAGCCCAAATGATTACAGACAGTCCTTTTGCTGGAAATGTGTTTCTATAACTACCTCAATATCCCCAATAACCTCAATACCACCACATTGTAATGTTATACAGCCAAAAATCTAATGTCTCAAGCCAAAAGGTATATTGGCTGTGTAAAAACAATGTGAAATTCCTACATCTGAAAGACTAGCATTTTCTACAGCCCTCCATTATGAATACAAAGTGTGGCCCTCAGTCAAAACATTTGGACACCCCTGGTCTACAACTTTGACACTTCAAGCAGCATCTATGCGCCGAACTATACGTAGCAAAATTAGCTACAGCAAACAACATGAACCTTCAGCCTCATGATCAATCCTGTGGAAGGCTTTCCCACATTCAAGTGTGGTCCCTTTAGAGATAAAGATACATCATCTGATCATATAATATGAACAAAACACTAGGAGAATGGAAAATGCCATGAGACATTTGACTGAACCATAAAGGCCACTGAGTAACTGTAAATACTGCAGCAAAACTGCAACAGTTTGCTGCACCAAAACTTGAATTTCACTCAGGGTCAATAAAGTATCTGTCTCTAAATTAACCTGTACGACAGCCTGCTTAGTCATCTTTAGTCTTGTGTTGCTTCCTGATGTTTTGATCTGTAGTTGTGTGTAATTTGAAGTCACCTGTTACATTACTTTGGGAGGATTTGATGAGTTAAGCTGCTCATTACATTACACTGAAGTTTACCCTCATATGCTGACTAGTGTTGCTAAGGAAGTCATCTGGCCAAAAATATCACACCAACAGTTAGAATTCCTCTTTTCGGACAGCAATAACTTCTTAAAAAGGCCTTATATAACTTTCTTTTGTCCAGACAGATGTTAGTGTTTCACCTGGAACATTCCATCTCATGGCATTAAACCTACACCAAATCAATCTACTGTATAATGTATATTCTTTATATTGTCTATGGTCAGACCAAGTGTTTTTGTTAAATAAATGTAAGATAGACAACTTTACTACCATATTGTGGGACATGCCAGCCAACGCAATAACATACATAGTAAACAGGAAGAGGACGCCCACCAAGAAAGTTACGTAGTGGATCTTTAATATACACTGTGAAAGGCACCAGGCAACTTTACTAACGCCGTTGTTTTGGTTCATGAAGGTGTCATAGGCCGTTAAGCCTTGGAATAAATTGAGATTAATGTTAGATAAGGATAAAAACAATAAGAAACCTTTTCAACCGACGTTTACGTTTAATCACACATTACATCGAATTCAATACAAAGGGAAACTTAGCTAAAGAATAAACAGAGTGGTCATTTTCACGCATTATTCCAGGGGCATAAACACATGTTTCTGGGCTCGGAGCCTCTCATCATGCTAACTAGCAGCCGTTAGCTTCCACCGGCTCAGGCGCAGAAGCTAAAGCTAGGCTACCGTAAAACACCCTAATATCACGTGTTTTTACGTTTATAGCGGATATTTAGACGGGAAAAGGTCTGTGTCGTGCCTGTTATCCGTTACCTCAGTAGTCACTATATTCCCCGCGCTTATCCAGTGTCGGCAGCTGTTTCTTTATCAAAAATAATCCAAAACATGCAGACACTTCCGAAGCTACCAGAAGCGAGACGGAAGTGAGCTATGCGGCACCGGAAGCACAAAGGTAAAAATGGCGAATCTCGTGGAAGCAGCGTCGCAGCAGCAGTTTGAGGAAATATTGGCGAAATCTGGAAAATGCCTGACCGTGGTGCATTTCCAGGCGGCGTGGGCTCCGCAATGCGCGCAGATGAACGACGTGATGGCCGTGTTGGCAGCGCAGCACGCCAGCAGCACGTTCGTGAGGCTGGAGGCCGAAGCGGTGCCGGAGGTGTCTGAGAAGTACGAGATCAGCTCCGTGCCCACGTTCGTGTTCTTCCGAGCAGGGCAGAGGGTGGACCGGCTGGACGGGGCCAACGCTCCGGAGCTCACCAAGAAGGTCAATATATGTGCAAAAACAGTTTTGTTCTAGGCGTATAATATTTAAATGCATTTACGTTCACTTTGGTAAATGGCAAAACGGCTCAGGACTTTTCCCCCCGCTTAATTCCTCCCACGATCGAAACTGAAGTTTCACATGATCATATACAGCGCATTTCCACTTTCAAGGCACTCTAAGCACTTTACAATAAGGACCCACTCATACACACATTTATATACCAGTGTAGGCACTGGGGGCACTGTAGGTTAAGTGTCTTGCCCAAGAACACAATAACTGCATTCATCTGTGGGAGCTGGAGGCACACCAGCCAAGACGTGAGTCAGTGGATATGACTACTTTATTTTATTATTATTTTTTTAATGCCAAGAGCAGATCAACTTTCGGATCAGTGAACAAATGCTCTACCAACACTTTACTTCACACTCTACTTTTGGCTTTATTCCACAATATGAAGCCATTTTTCCTCCATATTGTTTTATTTACCTCCACATTACATTAGTACTATTTATTAGACTAATTTATAGGGTTATGCCCCATTCCCGCATCACAAGAGTACATGTTGTTCCTGACTTTTGCAAATGTCATGGTGACACTAAGAAAAGAAAAAAAGAAAACTCTACCTTAGGCTGCAAACTGCATGCCCACAAATGATGTAACACATGGTTATTTGAGCTCTTACTAATTATAATATTAACTGCAACTGAAACTTTTCAATAGAACTAACAGATTTACATATTTCTGAGAAGTTCCAGAAGCATTCTAGAGTGCTCTGTGACAGTTATAAGATATGCACCAATCAAGAGATTATCAAGCTAGACCAGAATGTCCCAGTGGTAAACGCATACATTCACCAATTTTAAATGTCCTATATTACACAAAATGGATTCTTGTGAGCTTTAAGCCAAGTTATAATGGCTCATCAAAAACATACCTGGGTTTGTGTTTTGTTTCATTCACACATGTTTGACTAATCCTACCAGTTCATAGTTTATGATAACAGCTACCGCTTACCTTTTGTTTTATAGAGATCTGCAATCCAGGTTTGAAATTATCCAGATTCTAATGAATGTGTATGCAGTTTAAAAACAGAGCAGAATACTTTGTATTTATATTGCCACAAGACATCACAAGGTTGGGGCTTTCTGTTTGAGAGAAGATCTCAGTCTAAATCTGCAGGGTTTGTTTGTTAAACATGTGTGAATGAAACAAAACACAGCTCCAGGTGTGTTTGTGATGAGGAAACTACATTATAACATAGATCTTAAAATATCATAATAGGGGCTTCACTTTTGGCCTAATTCCATAATATAAAGCATTCCACGACATAATTTTATTTACCTCTACATTTGCCTTATCTATTAGATTATTACTGTTTTTCTATAGAGTAGCTCAGTAAGAATGTAACGCACACAGTTATTTGTGCCATTACATCTTCCAATAATCCATTTGCACATGTGTGAGGAGTTCCACAAGCACACTAGAGTGCATGAGACAAATGTGAAGTTATAAACTATGCAATAATCAAAAGTTATCAGACTAAATGTGTCCCAGTGGGTAAAGCAAACATCCACCAAAATTAAAGGCATAATTCCAACAAATTCATACTTTTTCTTTAAGCAAGACACTTCACCCATGTAGACTAATCAATCAAAGGCTTTACTTTCATCGTGATATAAAATCACAATGAAATTATGTTAGGGTATCACAACAAACTACATATCACTTTAAAGAAAATTCCTGACCTATATCGGGACATATGGACATTCACCTTATATCATCAAAAAAGGTCCTTGGAGATGTCTTTTAAAAATATACTTTACTAAAAGTGTGTGAAATTGATAAAATTGTGAAAACACAATGTGCACTGACTAATGTGTAGATGTAGCTACATAGCAGCTAAATTACTCCTAAAACTGTAATAAACACACAAAAACTATTGAATTAACTTAAGTTTGTAATTCAATTTTCTAAGCGGTCATTAACATTAAACATATAAACAGTGTTAAGCAAAAGGCATTTGATCTTTTCTCTTCAGTGTACCCTCTTTGCCTCCATTAATAGACTATGAACAATACTTAAATTAAGTTTTTAAATGTGTTTTTGAATTGTTATGAGACTATGCTTTAATCATTCAAATTAAACCAATTAAAGAAATGTATTGATGTAAAAATACATTCATAGCTCAATTAATGTCTATTTTGATTAATATTAACTGCTAGCCCGTTTAGCTGCAGAAATCCACTTCTGCTGTCAATTTGCAGTTTTGTAAATCTGGTAAAATACGCAGGTTTTCTTCTGTCTTTAATCTTATATCTTTGTGCAACAATAATCCACAATTTCTAAAACTCCCATGAAGTTTGTTCTTTGAGGACCAGGCATTAGTTTTTATGGGGATTCTCAGCCGTGACCACTGCCAGTGTGGGGTTTGGAGGTGCATGTGTGACGACAGCTGCAGGAGCTCTATTGACAGAAAGGAATGGCTCAATATCTCAATCCAAAAATGTGCTTGGTTTAGGTATCAGACAAATTAAATTACTGTAAACCTCAAACTGAATTGAAAGTTCAAAGCACTTAATATCAGACATAAATGAAAACTGCAGTAACGTGCAAGTGGAATAATATAATTTTAGACTATTTTGAGCACAGCAGACATGCGTTTAGTGTCCCATTTTAACATTACCCACTTTGTAGCCCTGAAAATGACCTACAAAAGTGCAAAAATATCACTCTACACACTTAAGTTTTACCTCATAAACACATTTTACATTTGAGTAGCATTTCTTGTCATTATAAAAACTACAGTATACTACTTTCTGTTCAAAACTATATTTTTTCAAATTTCTCCATGTTTTAATTTCTGCCCAACTCTACAAATCTCCAAGTGAAGAGAATGTATAAGCATGATTAATGATTTCAGAGGACATCGCAGCATTCTATAGATTAAGCTTAAGTAATACAGATGGCGGCAATACAGTTATTTTTTCATCATGGTCGTGGTCTATGTAGGGCCCTCTGTTTTTTAGCTATTTCTGAACCATGGTAAGATGAGGCAAGTATATTTGTATAGCACAATTCATACACAGAGTAATTCAAAGTGCTTTACAGGTTAAGAAAGATTTAAAATGACAAAGAAAGACAAACATCACTTGGGCATAGAGACTTGTAATTCAGTATATTGTGATATTATTGCAAGACTTTTGACGTTGTGATATCACAATATTTCGGTTATTGTTACATCCCTGCAGACATAATCCCATTCTAGAACCTTAAAACTACAAATTCCTGATTTGAATGGGCAAAATTGGCAAATCACAAAGAGCAACTTATGAGGTAGCATCCTTTCCTCCACAAACAATAAAATCTTCTGTCTTATTCTGCCTAAAAACCCTGTAGTTTACATATGTACAAACATGTGAAATGTGATTCTTTTATTAGTTCTTCAGTTCATATTTCAGTCTTTTTGTGAATTCTTCTGGACGCGTTTAAAATGCAAACTTAAGTAATTTTCCATCTTCCTAATTAGACTTACCTTTTTTTCTCCAGGTTCAAAAGCTGTCTGTTGCTGGTGGAAGTGCCACCGCTGAACCAGGCCCTGCGGATTTGAACGTACGCCTGAAGAAACTCATAAACAGTGCCCCCTGCATGCTGTTCATGAAAGGCGCGCCCCAAGAGCCCCGTTGCGGCTTCAGTCGGCAGATCGTCGCCATTCTGAAAGAGCACGACATCCAGTTCGCCAGCTTCGACATCCTTTCCGATGAGGAGGTCCGCCAGGGCCTGAAGACCTACTCCAACTGGCCCACATACCCACAGCTGTACGTGAACGGCGAGCTTATTGGGGGGTTGGACATCGTGAAAGAGTTAGCCGAATCGGGAGAGTTGGCAAGCACGTGTCCCAAAGCGGTTTCACTGGAGCATCGTCTGAAAACCATCATCAACCAAAGCCCAGTGATGCTATTCATGAAGGGGAACAAGGAGGGAGCCAAGTGTGGGTTCTCGCGGCAGATTTTGGAGATTTTGAACGAGACCGACGTCCATTACGATACGTTTGACATTCTGCAAGACGAAGAGGTGCGACAAGGGCTGAAGACCTACTCCAACTGGCCCACGTACCCACAGCTGTACGTGAAGGGGGAGCTGGTCGGAGGACTGGACATTGTCAAAGAGCTAAAGGAAAACGGAGAGTTGAAGTCTGTCTTGCAGGGAGAGTCATAAAGATTTATTTTCTGAGCTTTGTTGTTATGTTTCCTCATGAAAAAGCATAGTTTTGTTTCATTGACACATCCTTTTCCACCTTGTGATGTCATGTGGCAATGCAGGAGGTGCTCCACTGTAGTTAAACTCTATACACCTTCACTAAAGCCATTCAGATCCTTTCAGTCTGGAGTTACCTATATCCACTGCACAAAAGGTAAAACCTGTTAATATGAAAACTACCACTTCATGGCATCACAAGGTTGAATAGAGCATTTTGATCTTTGGAGATGTCCACAGCCCAGTAATGCAGGATTAGTCTAACACAGGTCTCCAACCCTTCCAAGTAGCTTTCTGAATTATACTGTACTGAAATTGTAACGCAAATTGTATTAATTAAATGCCTATTACCGCTGCAAATGTATAGTTCTGATGTCTAACTTTGTGGACTAATAAGGTTAATGGTTTATGTTTCATTAACATCTAACTGTGCCCCATCTAGGGCAAAGTAAACTGCTGGCATTTTCGTTTTGTACAGGTAGCTCATCAGAGGAAAAGGTTGGAGACCCCTACTCTAACATGTGTGAATCAACAAAACACAACCCTGGGTCTGTTTCTGATGAGGTAACAACATTCTAACATGGCTTAAAGCTCACAAGTCTATTTTGGATAATATAGGACCTTTATGGGGCCATTCAAGCAAATAATCTCTATTAACTGCTGTGTTTTGGCACAGGAAAAAGCTATAGCCCAGGTGAACTGACAATTTGAGAGACTAATGCTAAAACATGACATTTAAACTTGACAGTACAGGTGAGCGTTTTAAAAATCTGAAATAAAATCTTACTCTTCTGTTGCATTTCCTTGCTTTTCTATTTAATTTAGCCCTAGACTTACTGGTAAATAGACACATTCAACTTTCAAAATAAGTGTGTCTGTCTCAGTGGAAGCAGGTCACTAGGCCAAGTTACAGGTCAGATCTGTGAAGCGGCAACTCTGCTCACATTAAGAACACATACAGTGCATCCATGTTACAGCCTCATTCCAAATTGTATTAAATTCATTCATTTTGACAGTTTTTGAATTTATTAAAAATGGAAAACTAAGAAATCACATTTACATAAGTATTCATAGCCTTTGCTTAATACTTGTTGCTCCACCTTTGGCAGCAATTACAGCGTCAAGTCTTTTTGAATATGATGCCACAAGCTTAGCTCACCGATCTTTAGGCACTTTTGCCCATTCTTCTTTGCAGTAATTCTCAAGCTCCATCAGGTTGGATGGGAGATGTCAGCCATTTTCAGGTCTCTCCTGAGATGTTCAGTTAGATTCAAGTCTGGACTCTGGGCCACTCCAGGACATTGACAGAGTGGTTCTGAAGCCAATCCTTTGAGATCTTGGCTGTGTGCTTCAGGTCGTCCTGCTGAAAAATGAACCTTGGCCCCAGTCTGAGGTCCACAGCGCTCTGGAGCAGGGTTTCATCCAGGATATCACTGTGTATTGCTGCATTTTTTCCTTATATCCTGACTAGTCTGTCAGCTCCTGCCGCCGAAAAACATGCCCATAGCCTGA
>JACN01052467.1:0-12149 GCA_000787155.1 Scartelaos histophorus | reverse complement strand
GTGTAATAAGTGTGTATGTAATAAGTGAGCGTGTAATAAGTGTGCATGTAATAAACGTGCCTGTAATAAGTGTGCATGTAATAACTGTGCATGTAATAAGCGTGCCTGTAATAAGTGTGCGTGTAATAACTGTGCATGTAATAAGTGTACATGTAATGCACGTGTCGAGTCTCACCTGAGGCAGGATTTTCTTCTTTTTGTTCGCTGCTGCGTTGGGCCCAGAAAACAGTTTTTCCAGAGCTGCCAGAGCGGCGCTGGCCTTTGCTACCTTTTTGTTGGGGCCAGCCCCACGAAACTTCTGTCCATCCACCTCCACCTGGGGTGAGCGACACAGAACATTAAAAGTCTGTTTTTCCAATACAGTTGATTGTCTTGTTTACATTATGACTTGGTTAAACTGTCATCGTCACAATACAGTGATTCAAAGCTCTTGTATTTAGGGGTAAATCAGCCCGAGTGTGTGAGGAGGACAGCTTGTTTAGCGCCGCCCTGCTGTCAGGCTGAGCTCCTAATCAGTCAGCAGAGCACTGGAGCAGGCAGCCATGTCTGAAAACAGCACACCCACAGAGAGGCGGAGACAGGACCGCTCCCCAGCTCCACAAATAAGGGGGTATTTCTACTGTTCACCTCCACATATACACTCTCCTTATGCTCCAATCTCTGTACATGGTTCAGACCTGAGAGGATTAGCAGCAGCTCAGTCTAAACCAGTGTTGAATATGTATTTGTACGGCTCTCACCTCCATCACAAACCGTTTGTCATGGCTGCCTCCGCTCTCTGAGATCAGCTCGTATTTGAGACCTCGCCTCTTTTCGTTCAGCTCCATGACTGGATTCTTCCCACTTGCCGTCAGAATGGGACCCTGAGTTCTCACCTGGAAAAAAGGGAAATATACAAATCAATGGACATGAGCATTAGTGCACTACTCTCTAAAAAAGCAAACCTAACATTTCTACTGCTGATTTACTCTCCTGACTTACCTCTAGTGTGTTTGAACTGTCTGAGGAGTGTGTGGGGTTATTGCTTGAATGTGTGGATGTCTCGCTCTTTCCTTCTCCGTCCGATTTCTCATCTGAACTCAAGGGGTCCAAGTCTGAGTCAAACCCTGTGGGGTATCCCATTGCTTGAAGAACCTGACAAAACATCAAAGAAGATGCCTTTATTAAGACAAACATATTTGCAGATGTTGTCTGTGTATAAAGGTTTTGCCCTAATTATCTCAGTGAACAGAATTCCTTTTTTGGGACTGAAAGGTGAGTGACAACCAAAACCAAAATAAATGAACCATGAAGGAGCAAATGTTCAGAGGGTGAAGAAAAGGGGAGAAGAGAGGCCTATGAGAAAGAGCCTTATATGGGAATGGAGCGGATGGTGGATTATCCCCGCTCTGTGCTCCACAGAGCCTCACCATCACTTTGGGATTACGTGGATTTGACCACCTCCAAACCTGCACCACATACACACCACATACACACCCAAACACACCCAAACACACGTAGCACCAAAATACAATGGGTTCACAAAGTACATATTGGATTGCAGACTAATCTGCAGGAGCCAAAACCAATTCATTGTGTGATTGTTACATTTTTAATAACTAAATCTATTCTTATCAAAATCTAAATCTCAGTGGGTTTCTCAAATTTCTCTAAAATTTCTCTCAGGTTTCAGAATATGTAGGTACGTAGGTAAGTAACGCTCACAAACTAACTTCACATTTGAAAAATACAAAAATGTATTTGAGGCTAAACATGCAGCATCACTTTAGCCTCGGTGCTTTTCTTCTGCACATTCACAGTCTGATGCACTGAGGGCAAAGTGGGAATGACACATGGTGAATATTCACTAAGAATGATCCTCATATGATCCCTCTGATATGTCACATACGTAACATCAATATATCAAAAGACACTTATTGGTGAGTTGGAGGCTTTACCAAGTGATAAGACATTGGTCCATCTGATACTTTCTGATATGGAAACTCTGGTTCTGATATGAATGGATTTTAATTCTGTTGTTATGACGTACAGTTCAGCTCCTTAACATTTGCAGAAATGTTAAATGTAAATGAAATATTATTTAAAAATCTGGCATTTGCCATTCTTACTTTGACGGCGACATGGAGCTTGGCAGTCTTCTTGGAAGAGCCTGAGGCCTCATAAATGGTTCCGTCCAGGTCTACGGACATGGTGAAGACCGGAGCGTGAACCGGGCCCGACTGGGACAGCAGGCGGTACTGCAGCCCCGGCCGGATCTGGTTCAAGCGCATCAGGGCGTTCATTGGCTGGTTGGAGTCTATGGCTTTGCTGTCCAGGACTGAAAGAAGAATGAGCGATGTGTGGTTATGGCACAAAGGCAGATCACATTACAATAGATTTTAAAACAGGTTCTTCGAGGTTGTAGCAATTATCTTGCTGAAATAGGACAGATTGGACCAGTTTGGGGATACTGCTGGTAATAAATCATATTTTTGAGCCACTAAAGCAGGTTGTTTTGTGATAAATAAAGGTGCTATTTCTTCTCTCTCTCCTTCACTTTGCTCTGTTTTACCAATATCTAAAAATGCCTCTCCGCTTCCATTAGCAGAGGCTCAACTTTGTCTGTTTGAAGAAAGAGCTGGCGAAGGTTGGGTGGCCTACTAAAACGTTTGGAATCAATACTATTGATCCTCCTCTAAGGGATGAAGGGAAGGTAAAAGAGAGAAGCAAACAAGAAGAAACAAATGGGGACGAGGCCCAGGAACGCCGCCAGTTTGTGGACGGTCGAGGCCAATCATTTGCACATGTAACGGCGACAAAACAATCAGTGCGCTGCAATTCCTACCTTTCCGCAGGTTTCTCTTCATCTTCTTGATGAGGTCCTTGTCATCCATCATACTGTCCTCGAAGGGCCTCTTCAGCCCTAAGCCTGGAGACACACGTGACAGACACAGTGGCTAATCAATGGCTCCAGGAGGTTCGCCTCAACAGAATCGCACTCAAGCGTGACAGAGCGACAATGTTACTAAACACACAAGAGCATGAAGATGGATAACGTACAGAGGAGATAAACCGCAGACACACAGCTCACAACTGAACAAGGCCAAGACACAAACCCTCATCATGTTCCTTAAACCCTTTTCTAATAATCCAATGAAATCTGTGATGTACTTAGCATGTTCTGCTCTGCTCATGTTCAGTGTTTCACCTTGACTTGCAAATACATTTTGTCATCCTAAAATAGCTTTTGCCAGATCTGCCACTGCAGAAAAAGCACACATAATAAATCCTGAAAGGTCATGTAATCTGTGTAAATGTTTCATGTGCACCTTGTATTGGCAGCTTTGACTTTTATAATACACACATGGGCAGAAAACTGCACATGCTAAAGTTGTTGTGGTCAGGAGACAGTTTGAAAAGCAGTGCAGATAAACAGAGAGGAGGAAACAGAAGACAGCTGCACTGACACACACGTGGGAGTTTTGGACAGAGGTGGACAGCTACACACCTTCTTTATCTGACCACGGGAACTTCTGTAGGGGCTTGTTGTTTGGAAGAGGATCCATCTCCAGAACTTTGTAGATTTGCCCAAAAGCCATAAGCCTGAGAGCATGCTGCAATGGAGAAGAAACACACACACAAACAATTAAGATTAGTGTTACTCAACTGCAAATCGCTTCATGTTATTGTTAAAGGCCAAGTCATTCTGAAAAATAATCTCAAATTTAGTCTTAATGACATTAGCAGACACACAGAATAATTGAGTTTATTTACAAAGGCTGATCTTGACAAGCCGAGGTGCGAGGTGGCTGTCCTAATATAAATCCATTAGGGAGGAGGAGTGTCTCAGATATTCATGAGTGGCGCTGCAGCTCATTGACAGAACAGCTCTGCTCTCCTATCTGCTCTTGTATCTGCTCCAATACAATTATCCCCATTGACATTCCAGCCTCGTCCTGCTGCCTTCAAAGGAAATGGACGGCAGGATCCACTAAGCCGTGCGGCTCAGAGGCTGCCCTGTTCACTCGACTGTGCATCTGTGCGTGTGTGTGGGAGGGGGTATGACGACAACACACACACACACACACACTCATAACACACGTACACTACAGCACTGTCCTCCGGGTGTCAGAATTGGATTTATGGCTCACACTGGCGATAGTTTCTCACACTAATCATTAAAATTCAGAGCGGCGTTGCAGTTAAGACGCTTCCTGGGATGTGTGAGCGCGCGGCGGCGGCGATGGGGCGAACTGTCTGGTAATAGGTGCGTTGCTCGCTGATCCCCGCGCACCGACAGCTCCGGCGCGTGGAGCCGATAACAGCGATAACAGTGTACTTGAGAGTGAGCGGTGTGTACCTGTGCGCTGTAGGTGATGGCCTCCGCCTGCTGGTCAGTCATGTGGGCCAGAGTGTTTGTGGGCTCCTTCTCGCAGGGGTCGTGCAGCCCGGGGCCACCTGCACAAGTGCCACAGAAAAACTTCAGGTCGAACGGGGTCAGCGCTGCACAAATTAACTTTAACACTTTATTTTATGGTAAACAAATTACTCTTCTGCTTATTCTAATGAGTAGCTAACGCGGGTCCATGCTCGACGGTGCTAAACGTTGTGTAAATAATTCAAGTAGTCAGAAAATGTTTATTCATAATCAGTTTAACTCGTAAACATCAATACTCAGAGACAATTCAAATCTGATGATAAGTAAAACCAGTTGTGCATCATATTTATAAATAAGTTGATTCTAAGTTAATGACACCAACTAATCATTACCTTATGCATTTTTTGGTTTCCATTCCACCGCACATGTGCATGTTTTTGGGAGAAAACTGATGCTTTAGCTTGGTTTAAGTAATGCTTCCTTTACAATGCAGCTTGTGTTGTGACCTTGGATGAAAGTTGTATGTAAATGCACGGGGCAAAGCTGGCAGTGCAATATTTTCTACACTGCGGAAAATTCGGGAAAAGGTTGTGTAGAACTCTGCACGTCGGGGCTACGCAGTTAATCAGCTCTTGAGGTAATTGGTTTGTAACATATTTCTTGCATGAACTTTGTTGGACTACAGTTTTTGTGCTGCTTATGAGTAACATTTAATGATGCACAAGAGCCATAATTAAGGTGCTTTGAAATGGATGGTCATGACCTGCATTAAAAAGTCACGGCTTATTGGTAATTTCTCAACCTATTAAGAGGAAAAAATACACTCGGAAATATCCTGAGCGCAGTCTAAATGAATCTGCTGCGTTGTCCAATTATCGCTTGTTTACACTCTCCCAAGTCAGTGCGTGTGCCAGGAATGCAAATGCCGCCACATATGCTGCTCGACCACTCTCTTAGCCACCTCCAGCTGTCACTTCTGCATCCTTTCGGATCATAGGCTCTTACCTGGCAGCAGGATGCCCGAGGCCAGGCACTCCATGACGCGACGCAGCGCTTCTCCGGCCCCCAGAGGCCTATTACAGGTCGCTATGGCCTTCTCACAAATAAGCTCCAAGGGCTGCGGGCGCACAAACACACCAAGGACACCAATGAGAACAACTCTGCCACCACAGTATAGAAATAAGTTTGTACCACTTTAGAAAAACTGCTCTCGTGAACAAAGAACAAAGATTTAATTCATAACGGACAAACTGTTTATGAAGAATGATCCAGACTTAATGACTTCTAGGAGGAGTTAGGGTTAGAATATTAAGTAGCTACTAACCCTGAATCAGTCTGAATCTACAGTTAATTAAGACGTTAACACGAACAAAAGACATTCATAATTCTGGTGTAACTTGTAACTGTGGTTTTCTAGTGCAAAAGGTCACCAAGGGCACAGCAATCAGTAGTAAATTATACAACTTGGAGCTTAAAGGTCCTATATATTATAATGTTTAGACCATATTAAAACTGTGCTTTGTTTCATTCACACACAGTTTAGTCTGTGAACATCGCCAAAGCTCAACATGCTCTGTTCTCATTTATGAAGTCATGAAGCGTTAGTTTTCAAGTTAACAGCTGCTTTTTGCATTTAGTTAGTTACAGTGGAGATGGGAAATTCCAAGGCTGAAATCATCCAAATGATTTTAGTGAAGGTCTAGTGACTTTAAACACACAGGGGAGCAGGTCCTGTATCACCACACGGCAGAACAAGAGTGTTTTAAGTGTGAGAGAAGAAAACCTAAATATCCTCTAAGAGTTTGAGTGTTAAAAATGTGTGAATGAAACAAAACAAAACTCCAGGAACATTAGAACATTGATCAGAAAAGAGCGTAACATGGGCTCTTTAAGTAGGATTCATTTTTGCTTCCAGTATTCTGCGTTTATATAGTATATCCAGTCCAGAAAAAAATATCGAATGAATAAAAGAAAACACAAATAGCACAAGAAAAATGTAATTGCACTGCCTCTCTTGCAGTAATTACAGAGAACTTACCCATCCCTTGAGAGGTTCCCAAGCAGGATGTCTATTGCACATGTCCCTAAGTATCCTGAGAACTATAACGCAGGACTTGAGCCCGTTCACTCGAGCCTGAGAGAAGGAAGATAAAGACGAGATTAAACCCAGAGCAGGACGGTAAACTGAGCAGAGTGAAAAAGAAACAGCATTTGTGCAAACACATACAGATAACAGCCTGCTTTACACCACAAAGCCACAGTTGTAATGAAGTGATTTGAGCTGTTCTACCACTTCCCTTGGAAAACTGGACAGATAGTTTTTTATCCCCATCTTATTTCTCTCTTGACTGAAAAAGGCCTAGTTTTTTGGGCTATGTATATGCGTATGTTTTTTGTAAGTAAGGTAAGTGCACTGTGGACAGATGGGAAAGGGGGGATGGTTGGAGGGAATAGGGGAAGCAATGACATACTGTACAGAGCAGGCAGGTTCACATAATAGGCAAAAAGAAAAATGAATATCAACCATTGCTTTTGTAGCCTTACGATACAACAGTAACATGAATGGATTTTGATCGGGTGCATAAATGTGCTCGTATCATCGGGGTCACATATACGTGGCGGTACATTATAGACTGTCCTGGCTACATTCGTCAGGCTACAAGAAGCGTCAGGCATTGAAGACAGGAAGTGAGTGGGTGCCGACCTGGAACCACTTGGCGTGTCGCAGCGCTGCCAGGGCCAGCAGACATCTGTGTCTATCCAGCACCTCCCCCTCCTCCTCCTCAGCCTCCACTCTGAGCGCTGCAGCCCCAAACACTGCCACAAAACAATAACAACCCAATATAGAGAAGGTGAAACGCACACGTCCGCGCAGACGCTCAGACGGTGTGTGTTTTTAAATGGTGTGTGTATACGTAGGCACGCACACATGAAGTTGGCGTGTGGATGCGCACATACACACACACATGCATGGATATCTGGTACATACAAGGTGCTTTTCATGCCATAAAGTTGCCCCCCTCGCCCGGTCGGAAGTGCGTGCTCTACGATGCCTGATGAATGCTTGGAAAGGTTCCCTCGCATTTTTATGGAGTGCCATTTTCAACGGCGTGATCAATCTCGGGCCAGTTAAGTGCGGTGCCCCGTCACATCCTCTGTACAAGGTAAAACAGGATGCACTGTACTTTGCTGCGCATTGATGTGTTGAAAATAACCGACATTACTCAGCGCCGATTTTTTTTTGCCCGTTCTCATCCATCTAAACCAGCGCCAAGTCGAGCGAACGGGAGGAACCCGTTGGATCGCGAGGTGAGAGACAACTTTGTGGGATGAAGAGCGCCCCACAGACATACACCGAACAAATACTAAAAGAGCGCTTGATTTACACAGATGCGGGTGCAGCCGAGACACAGCCCAGCGCGGTAAATCAATCCCCTCTTTACGTATTTGAAGAGGATTCAGTTATTTTGATCCAGTCTTCGCCAGGCAGGAGTCAAAATATGAGTTTGCTGTTCAGAGGGATTACTTAAGGTGCACTTGATTTCGCTTGTGAAGAGATGGTGCAGCGGCAGCAGAGAGTCATTCAAAAACACAGAATCAAGCGCTCCTAAAGTAGAACTGAAAAAGAAGGAGAAGTCTACGAGAGTTTGGCCCAAGTCTGAGACAAACACAAGACAGGGGGGGTCAAGGCATTGTTTAGTCAGAGAATCGTGTTTGGTACAGAGCTTTATATGTGTATTTATATGTAAGTTTGAATCATGCCCCACAGACAAAAACCAACTGGATCAAATCACTATGGCTGTGCACAGAGCGCCCAATACAACACAGAGTCAATGAATGAGTGTGTGTGGTTCTCAAAAGAATATTCTAGCTTATATGAAGCAAAGATATACCTGATTAGCAACTCAAACACAGCTTAAATATCACAGGGGAGAATCAAACCTGCGCCACGACCACACTTATGAATCATTTCCATTTGCTACTCATCATGTGCCACTGTCGTCGATGGATGCGAAATAAATCAATAAATAAATCCTATCACTGATCAGCAGCCAGACCTTGGAGCAGCAGAACCCGAATCTCCCATTACCCCTGAACCCCTCGTGCTATTGCCGCAGTGCATTGGTTATAATGTGTGTTTCTAGGTGACAGTAAATCTCAAGGTCTATGGAGGGTCCCATCTGTGTGTGGGACACTCCGCCGCAGCAGTGGGTCATTATGGTCCTGGCCGTCCCTCTCCCTGGCACCGGCCGCCGCTCTCTCACTCTGCGGGTCTTTTATCATTATCTGCTTTGTGTTGCTGATAACATCTTATCGTTTGGGCTCATCAGAAAAATCCACACGATCCAGTGTGTGATCATGTTCTGCAGCAGAGCCGTGCGCCTCGGTCACTCTTCTGCATATTGGACTAAATTAACATTTCAACTGTGTGATTCACGTATTGAACTATAAACGTCTGAAATACCTACACAGAGCAGTACTTAAAAGGTTCACTACGTAACTTTTCTGGTGTAGGGAGCTTGTTTCCATAGAGACGTCATTGATGTTCATTTTGCCTTCTTACGTTCATTAACTTCTTGGGTTCTTTTTTTAAAAAACTATTCAACAAGGTAAATACACCTGACTGTATCGTCTTAAAAAAGAACCCGAGAAGTTATTGACTTGCTCGATATGTTCCGCAGTGCGGCATTAAACCGCTGTATCTTCAGTTTGTCCAAGTCTAAGGTGTTTGATTGTTAAAATATCTTAAAAGACGTGAGTTCTTATTGTCTTATTTTCCACAGAACTGAGCTGTAACCTGCCCTGGTGGCGTTTCCATGGCAACAGAAAAGTTTAATACCATACTGTGGAATATTCCTAGCCTGATGCATCAGACGGTTTCACTCCGTGTTTCTTTCACTCCGTGGAAACCGTCTGACCTCGCACCATTGGGATTCGTTCGCTCCACAGTGGGTGGGTTCTTTTTTGCTTTAACCAATCGCTGCTTTCTGCTCGTAACCGGACGTGACGTGTGTAATGCGCCCAAACAGTCAGTGTAGTCCGGGAATGTAGTTTCGGGAATTGTCACTAACACAGACTGTACAGCTTGATGAACCTCCATGTTTAGCTTGGCTACAAAACTACAAACAGACCGGGATGGACGCTTACGTTAGACGTCATGGCCTCGTCTCTGTTCGCTGATTGGGCGACTGTTTTTCGTTCGCAAGCGGACCGTCCCTGTTTAGTCGTTCCCTGACCTAGTAGCTGGAGTAAAATGAAATTGAGCGGAGGCGCTAGGTGGCGCCAGCCTGGCTAGAATATTCCAGGCAAAGCAATATAAAGCACCTCCATGGATATAAGCAGAAGCCTTAAAACGACGATAAATTCAGATGTTTAGACGTTAAAGAGCAACGTCTCCACAAATATGAGCCTCGGTTCATAAACGTGTTCTTCAGGTGCGTGACCCTTTAAATATGGATTCCAGTGGAACTTACTTAGGCATGAAAAGTGTTTAACTGGTGGAGATAGCGGCGCATCGATAAGAAATAAAGATTTATAGCAGCTTTTGATTTGAAGGACTCATAAACGGGATGACACGCATTGATTTTTCAGGTGTTTAATTTAGCGCCTCTGCTCCCTCGAAAAAACCCGACGATATTTTGGAGAATTATTTACAATGATCACAACAATGTCATAAAATCCAGTTTAATTATTGGCACAGTTGTATTTGCGTGTCAATCTGAGAGTTTTAAGATAATATGGCTTCCTTCCTGGGACTTAACTACCCGAGACAAAGTACCTCTCCATCTCCTCCTGGGCTAATGAATTCTGAGCAATTAGACGGTTACCGCGGTGTGACTGCTATCTTTATTCCTCACTTACAAAATATGGCTGTGCGGATTTCTCCCGCTCGGGGGCTGAGCGCGTCTCTGAAGGGTCGGGGGATATATGAGCGGTCGTCCTCATCTCGGCGAGGCGTTTGGCGTGATGTACGGCCAACCTTCGCGCCATTGCTCATCGCGGTTTGAGCCCCGAGTGTCTGCGAGGGGAAGGGGCTGCGGGATGGATGGGCGCCCGGCTACTGCTCGGTTATCGATCGGGTTAAGCTCGCCGCGCTCCTTCCGTAGCGTCAACAACAACCAATTATCACGAGGCCGACCAACAGGGACGTGAGGTTGGAGGCGAAACCAGTTATGAGAATGTTATCGGGGGTTATTACGAAACAGTAACCGCCTAATTGTTTTTTATTATTGGATCACCTGACGGGCTACAACAGCAAAGACTCTGAGAACTTTCAGTCATCGTGCAGGTTCAACTCTCAAAAGTTTAAACTCAATCATTACAAGATGCATTCTGTAACTTTTCTGCAGCAAGGATATATATTTTTCGTTGCTTATCGTCTGTTTTTCTAAGCTGGGCAGGTCAGATCTATGAAGAGGCGAGCCCCATCAACGAGAATACACTTTTTTACAAGGAATAAATCCAAAATAGACACAATGAAAGATGCATTCTGTAACTTTTCTGCAGCAAGGATATATTTTTTAGTTGCTTATTGTCTGTTTTTCTAAGGGGACAAGCCACTCAGTCCACAAGGGCAGGTCAGATCTATGAAGAGGCGAGCCCCATCAACGAGAATACACTTTTTTACAAGGAATAAATCCAAAATAGACACTTTTAATGCCATATTGTGCAACATTTCAGGCAAAGCAGTAACATCTCCATAGACACAAGCGGGTAGAGGGCGTTAGTGCACCTTTAAGTAAGCAGGGAGAGGGAAATAACCGTATAAAACTGTACACCGGTGACTAAATGTTAAGTGTAGCTGTAGCGTCCATACCTAGGCCGTTGTTCACGTCCGGCTGCTCCTCTTCCTCCTGCGTGGCCTCCTCCTCCTCCCTCACTCCTTCCTCCTCCTCCGCCGCCGCCGCCTTTCCTCCTCCGCCGCCGCCGCCGCCTCCTCTTCCTCCTCCTCCTCCTCCTCCTCCTCCTCCTCCTCCTCCTCCTCCAGCTCTTCATCATCCAGGTCGTCTCTCATGGCAGGCGAGGTGAGCGTGATCTTCAGATTGAGTTTGGGATCTGTCGTCGTTTGTACCGAGATGGCGGCCTCGGGCAAACAGCTCGTGACCTCATATTTCTCTTCTGTCAGCTTCTGCGGTGTGTCAAACAGACAGCGGTGACGGCCAGGGGACAAGGACCGGACACGGGAAAGATCAGCCCCGTCACGACCTCTATACATACGTTACAGTGTGTAGGTGTATTCTGAGCTGCGAAAAATATGACTCAAACTAAGAGGAGATTCTAACGTGACTTAAAGCTCCATTTTCTGTCAAGTAGGACGCTTTTTTTATGAAAACGGACATGAATTTTCAAGCAGTCCAACATTCAGTAGCTTAAAATTCAGATTGATTATATGACACGGCTTTTTATTAGGGATTGAATATGTTAAACGTTTATAGCAAATAAAATATCAGCAGCCTTACTTCATCTCTTATTACTTATCAGTTTGGTTCAGATGAGACGCGCTGACACCGTTTAAGAGCTCTATAAACAAACTTTATCGTGAGAATATTTGCGATGCCGCCCAAGTGAGCGTCGAGTAGCATCTGCGTTCACTGATGGGAAAATCGGACTGCGGTCGCCGGGTTGAAATGGAAGAGATTCCTCCTGCCCACAGTCCAGACCCAACACAAGGCTCCAGTCCAGCTCTGTGCACCACTTTACTACCACATATTCATTACTAATACTGCTAAAAACACTCACAAAGATGGAGCACACTTTTAATACCAGTGGTTCAAATAAATACTAAATATCA
>KN496596.1:14521-25850 GCA_000787155.1 Scartelaos histophorus | reverse complement strand
CCACCCCAATAAATGAGAAAATTAATACGAACTTTTGTGCTTCATAATATTTAATTTGTGTTTGAAAAAGGTACTAGATGACTAGATGTCTAAACATTGCAATCATACTGAATTAATCATCTGTGTGATGAATGAATGAATGTACTCTGTACTTAACATGTGGCCCCTTAATGGTCTCTGTTTCAGAAAAATCCTTGAACCACCTCTGAGATTGACTTGGTTTAATGGTGAACAATATGTGTTTTTGTAGCTCGAGGAGGACCACAGTGAGACTCAGGGGCTGCTGGCTCAAGAGCGCAGTGCACGGGCTCTTCAGGAAAACCTCCTCAATGGACATTTGCGCAAACAACAGGAGATCGAGGCAGAGAACAAACGGAATATTAGTAAAAGCAATGAGGTAGTAACTCTTAATAAATAAATATGTAAGAATTAGGGCTGCAATGAGATCAATTGCATTTTTAATAGTTTCTAGTGACATATTGCAAAAGTTGCAGTTTTTGAACTATCACCTTTTCTTCCTCAAACAACAAAATACCCTTGCTTTGTATGTTAAACCCTATAGTAATTTTCTGAATGCATTTGTGAAATTAGAAATCTTTCACACAAAGCTTATCAGAAAAATCATAATAATAGCAATAACAAGTAACAATATCAGTAACAATTGTGTAAAACTTGAGTAAAATGTGCTTTGGTCCAGGCTTTGTCTCAGCTCACCGAGGCCAGTGACCGGGAGAGAGAGCTCCTACAGCAGACATCCTTGCTCCAGGAGCAGATTAGCATCCTGAGAGCAGACCTGGAGCGCTTCCAGGCCAACAGCAGCCTCAAAGAGAGCCATCTTCTAGAGGAGAACGAGACCATCAAAGAGCAGCTAGAGGATGCCCGCAGAGAGGTGAAAGCCAACAGTGAAGCCCTCACCCAAACAGTGTTCAACTGTAATAACCAGCTCACAACACTGAAGTCTGAACTGGCCATCACAACAAACCGCTTTGAAAATGAGAAACAGGCTCGAGAAACATTGGAGAAGGAGGTGGAATCAACTCGTACACGTCTGACTGGGGCCGTGCAGGAGGCCGAGCGGTGCATGGCAGCTAACGCAGACACTGAGAAGGCTCTGCTCAGAGAGAAGGAGGAGAGCCAGAGACTGAAGGACAGGCTCACAGGTCAGTACTGACAGTCTGTACTATTTCATTTGTTTTATTTATTTAGAGTAATCTGAAAAATCCTGTTTCTAGCGGAGGGTGCCAGTCACCGTGAGGCCATGAGCACTCTGACTCAGAAACTGTCCAAAGCGGAGGCCCATGCCAACAGTCTGGAGAATGAGGTGCACAGAGTCACGCTGCAGCTCACAGAGAAGGGGCTGCTGTTGGACGTTCTGCAGAAGGAGAAGGACACTCTGGCGGCACAGATCAAAGATTTGGATAAGGCTCTTCAGACTCAGAAAGAATTTGCCACAAAAACAGGAGCACGCCATGAGGCCACACAGGAGCGCCTGGCCCAAGCCCAGAGTGAAGGCATGTTACTACGACAACAGCTGGAGGAGGCTAATAACAAAGGAGACGCCAAAGAGAGGGCCGTGACTGACGCACAGGAACGCTTCAGTGACATGCTGTCCAAGCTGCGCTCTGACTGTGAGGAAAGGGTCCAGCTGGTGGAGGAGAGGAACAAGGAGCTAGCCAGTAAGGCTGCAGACCTCCGAGACCAGGTCTACAAGCTAGAGGAGGAGAAAAATGACAGAGAGGTCATCTGTATTGCTTTCTCAGAAAGTCTATAAATTCTCTCATCTGTCAAGAGGTTAAATATTTAATTTGTGACAAAATTTTCCCACAGACAAATCTGAGGCAGCTGCAGCAGGAGCTGGCCGACTCTCTGAAGAAACTGTCTATGAGTGAAGCCTCTCTGGAGGTGAACACTCGTTACCGTAATGACCTGGAGGAGGAGAAGGTCCGGATCCTCAGGGACTCAGACAGACTCAAAGAAAAGGTAGGTACAGAAGGATACTGTGCTTTCTTAAAGGCTACTATACATAGTAGATGACTTGTGGACTGTGTGTCTGGTGCAGCTGGCTGAGAGTGAGGACCAATACCTGCAGGCTGAAAAGCGCTACAACTCTCTAAAGAGCAACTTTGATGATGCAGAGAAGGAACTTGCCATAACAGCTCAGAGACTCCAGGAGGTGCTGTCTGCTTCAGCTGCTTCTGCTGCCACCATTAAACAATTGGAGGAGGCTGTTCAGAGGTACAACAGCAGCCTTTGGTTACGATCCATCTGTGAAGGTAAGCAGTGAACATGTTTTGATCTTGTACTTCCTCAGGTTGGAGATTGAAAATGCAAAGCTGGAGGCAGCGGCAAAACAACAGTCAAATAAAATAGAAGCTCTGCAAAAAGGGGCTCAGGAGGCGGCCTTGGTGAGAGCAGTGCACATTTCAATAAATGCATGTAATTGTTACTATATTATTAGTATTAGGATACTTTATTATATGATACTAGAATCTGTTTTTAAAATGAGTCCCCATTGGATGTTAAGGCATCTGGTCTTTTTCTAGCTGTCTGACTGGTCTCCTGAGGAAGGGGTTGGTATTGTAAAGTAGGATTATCTCTGTGTGGACTTGCCCTCCTCCTTGCACTTTATAAAAAAATTATGTGTCTAAAAATCAAATGCTTCCTGGGCCTCTGGGTTCTCTGTGTCTCTGTCTAACGCTGAAGTAGAAAAAAACAGGGTGTAGGGTGTTTTCTCTCTTGTCCAGTCACACTTGTCTTCCTGGTTAGTGAGACACTGTTCTTTTTGAGTTAAAGATGCACAATGCATGCTGCACTACAATAATAAAATGGATGAGGACCAATCTTGCCCTTTCCATATTCCTATAGGTCAGGGGTCATTTGGAGGAGTTGGTCACAAACCTCCAAAGCAGTAAGATGTCTTTGGAAGACCAACTCAGTAGAGAGGTTTGTGTTTTTCCTTCACTTTCTTTAAATGTTTCTTTTTACACCAGCTGTTCTAGTGTTTTGTGTTGTTTCATAATTTCCCTTTTCACTTTTAAATGTTGGTATTCCATTTGATTTTTAAGCACCGTATATAATTTCATTCAAGGCTCAAAATTGTATATGAACTATATGAAACTGTACTGATTAGATTTGTAATGAGTTTGTTTTCTATAGGTGCAGAGGCAGAGCATGTTGTCACACACAGCCCAGGACTCCCAGGCCTTATGGGAGCAGGAAGTGAAGAGTCGCTCCAAGTTGGGCCTGCGTTTGTCGGATCTGGAGAAGGAAAAAGGGGAGCTCACCTCACAGGTAAGGAGACAGAGAAAAACTGGTCAATTAATGAATCTTTTCAATGTTTTGTCTTTATTTTGTGTTTTGTAATCACATATATGTGATAACAGATGTAGTAGCTTCCAGCTGTCTATGTACTCATCAATTTCACAGTGTAGGAATTTTGGCTTAATATAAATAAACATACTACCCTTTTTAATTAATTATATATATATATTTGTCAACTCTTATAAACTTGTCGCAGATTGAAATAGAGAAGAAAAAAGTTAAGAAAATTGCAGAACAGAAAAAAGCAGCAGAAGCCCGTTTTGACCAAGAGATCAGTAGGAACTCAGAGCTGCAGAAAGAAATGTACAGGTGAGCTGACCCCTGACTGACTGTGACACCCGAGTGGAATATTGTCTCGTTACCGCTAAATGTCATAGCTGGCTTCTGTGTATTTTATTAAACTATTTGTGCATGTGTAGGCTGCGGACATTATTGAAAACGGCCAAGAAGAAACTGCGTGATCACGACATGGGAGCAGAGTTTAATTCTCCTATGAACAGTCTGAGGATGGAGATGGGCCGACTCAACCAGGATCCTCGGAAGGTTTGTACACTGCAAATTTCTCTGATCTGGTCAAGATTTTAAAACTTCAGAACAAGTAACTAGACAATAAATCTGTAAACAAGATGAATAACTTGAATTGGTGGTATAATCTGAAAAATTGTCATGTATTTGACTCAACTAGTCAGACAATCTTTAATTAAGGCAATACATGTTTAAAAGGAACTACAATCCATTTAGCATAGTTTTCCCTGCAACACTTAATTTGTTTTTAGATTCAGTGATACAGATTTGCTTGATACTCAAGTAGGTTTATCTAAAACTTGGCATCCATAAACTTATTTCAGCCCATGAACACTTACCAGAGACTGCTTACTTCTAGTCTGACCGATAATTTCCAATAATTGACCGATGACCGATAATTTCACTACTTTTAAGTCATTTTCTGATAAGTTTAAGTGTTTATATTTTGGCCAAGCATTTTTGCAGTGTACTTGTACAATGTACTTGTTTGTTTTTTTAACTGTTTGCTGATAGATGTTAAAACGAATTAAAACTTAATTTTTCACTGTCTTGTATGTGTCCTAGCTGTAAATGGCTGTTATATAATATTCTCAGGGGTCTTTTTATGAGTAAGCTAACCCTGTGGTGTGGACTTCCACAAACATGCATTGAAATGCAATGGATTGTTTTATTAATTTAGCAGTTAATATTTCTTTCAAATGTTAAAACTCCCACTGGTGTTAAATGTGCACCCTGAACTAATATTTAAACATTGCTCAGCACTATATTATCCCCTTAACATAATTGGTGTTCTTTTATTTTTTTACTTTTTCTATAAACAATTATTGCAATCCTTTGACAGTCTTGTACTGTCTGTACTTGCTATTTTAATTTTGCATACCTATAAAACAACAATTAGTATTCTTATCACATTGTCCTTTTTGCCTTGTATCAGACAGATGATCTTCAGGAGCAGCTGGACAGGGAGATTCTGCGTCGCAGTCAACTAGAGAAGGACAACAGTGACCTGCGGGAGGAGCTAGCAAGCCTGAAACACTCAGGGCAAAACAGGCAGAGGACAGAGGAGGAGCTGCAGGAGCTGAGGCGACAGATAGAGGGCGCACAAAGAGAGCAGTGTCAGGCTGAGGAGAGAGCCAGGCATGAACTGCAGCACAAACTGGAGCAGGTCAACCTCTTCCTACAGGTACCACCCAGATGATGTACTGAATTATTTTCAGTGGACAAATACAGTTGTAGGAGTGTACAACAAGCCTCTACAATTAATCAGATTCTAATAAAATTGTAATCAAAATAGAACTGTACATTTTTTTTTGTTTTGTTTTCAATCAAGATCCAATTCAATCAAAGAATCAAATCAGCCTGGGTCTTTAAATTAAAATCATCCAATTTGGGGGCAGAAAGAGCATGTGATTTGGATAGAAGTTTTGATTTTATCTAAATCTAAATATTTGCATCCAATTCTACATAGTCATGAACACATTTCATATTTGTCCCGTGTCTCTCAGACCCAGGCGGCCTCTCAGGAAGCTCTGGACCATATCAAAGCGGCCAATCAGGCATCAGTGCAGTGTCAGCTGGAGCAGAGGATCAGGGAGCTGGAGGCAGAAGTATCCCGGGCTCACTCCACTCAACAGGACAGCCTGAGCCAGAGAGAGAGCACCCGCTTAGAGCTGGACAGGTACAGGGGCATGTATGCAGAGGAACTCCGCCTGCGCAAGTCTCTGGCTGCCAAACTAGAAAGGTAGTGACAAATCGACTGATACAAATGATATCTTTGTTTGAATCTGTACTTGTAGTAGGTATTTAAAATGATAAATCTGCAGTGCCCCAGGTTAATTTAAGGTGCACTGCAACATTTCAGGTGGGAGGTTAGTTTGGAGTGAAATCTAACATTATTTAAATGTGTTGTTGCACAAAAATAAAATGAAAAACGTGCATTCTTACTGTGAGCAGCAGTAAAATTAAATGGTAAAATACTAATATTAATTGTTTTCTACTGTGTGTTACCTCTGCAGCTCACTGTGCTCTTGTCTTTCTTCAGGGCCAACACTCGTCTGTCAGAGGCCAAATCAAAGTTGCTGAGTGAACGTAGCAAGTCCCTAATCGCCGGTTCTTTGATGAACAGCTCTGCTCTCGGGAGCTCTCTGGGCTCGTCTCCAGGGCCCCTGGGACTGGACCGTAGTTTAGGTCTGTCTCTGCTCAGCCCTGTCAGCCCGGGACACAGCAGAGGGGTAGAGGACTACCTTGCCAAGGTCTGACCACCACTGACACACTACACAAGTATTCCAAGTGTATCTGGATGCATTGACATGCCCATTGTATCATAGACCATAGTATTTTGTCATGACATTACTGCCCTAAGTGGCGTTCACTTATGACAGCAAAAGGACATTTTCATAACCCATTTTTCATTATATATGTAACTGAGTGCCAGGTTTTTAATCTCTAAAGATGTCTGTAATTGAATAGGGATATGTTTAATGGAAGCTTCCTGGCAAAGCGATAATGTCTCCATAGATGCAAGGATCTGATAAACACTGTGCAATTTCAATAATAATAATAATAATAATAATAATAATAATAATAATAATAATAATAATAATAATACATTCAGCTTGTATAGCAAAATGTCTTTACATTATTTATTCACTTCACACCTAATAAAGCTACTTCTACAACAGCAAAGCTAGGATAAAGTCATTGAGCCTCTATGTATTGTATGGAAATACTGTAAATACCATATGGAAATGTAGAAATTTGTCATCATGCAGTAGTTTTGCTGTTTTTTTTCTTATCTGTTCTTAACGTGCCTTCCTGGCTCATCAGTTCTGCCTCTTGTCATTTGGCTTTCCTCTACTCTCTATAATTTGAGACTTCTGTGTTTCACTCTTGTAGCTTTTAGCTCAAAAGTCTGTCTCTCACCTCTCCTCTCTTCAGTCAGACTCCTAACAGGTCTGTAGCCTCTAGCTTGGTATCCAGCCGCCTGTTTTCATTCACTCAACCATGGCTTTCCCTGTATCCATGAATAGTGGTGTGGTAGTGAAATTTATTTATATTGACCAAATTATAAAAGGAAACTTAACAGTTGTAGGTAGGCAATATGAGTATTGCTGAGGCTGACCAATACCAGGTTTGGGTGGGAAATAGTTACTCTTTAATAGAGCTGAATTCAAGAGACAATTTGTGGATCACAATTTGGCAGTTTTACCAAAATGGCAAATCATCACAGAAAAGAAATCACAATAAATTTTTTATCCCCCAGCCCTACCTACAATATAGAAATAACACAACATACTATTTGTCCTCTAGAAAATATGGAACACAATCAGAATAATGTGAATGTAAATGTTTTAAATCACAAATGAATACATGAGGACAGAAACGATGACAAATTAGCTCCATTTGTAGAAGACCTTTTGTTTGTCGCTTGTTTGGCTCAGCCCTCATTGCACCCTCGTATAATGATCAAAAATTGCAGTTGGCATGTTTTTTTCTGCTTTTTTGAGTTTTATTTGAAGTCATTCATTCATGGTTGTGAAATCCTGCATTGTTGTGCATTTGCATCTATCATCATATATGCCTGTCTATACCTCAGTACCCACTAGCTACTAGCATTTCCTCAAAAAATTTTAACTCGGGATCATTCACAGGTAAAAAGCACATTGTAATGAAAATCAATATCTTACTATGGTGTAATGAGAGGCATTCCCCACAGCAGAGGATGCATTATGTAGTTTTGCACAAAAGTAAATGGAACCATTTCTATTATTTGAAAAGCTATAGTAATTCTATTTTTATACAAAAAATGCAGAATTTGCACTTAAAGCAGTGCATGCATGTTTTTCATGCATTTTGTCAGTCATGAAATCCAGTTATATCTTATGTGTTTTGGGTTTTGTTCATTGCACTTTTGTTCTCTCCATCTTATCATGTCAATAATAATATGCAGTACTTGTGCTACTTGCTTTACAGATGCGAAGTGAGTTGGATAGAAACATATCAAAGGAATTAAGAACTGGTGAGTAATCAAAGCTAAACAGTGTATTTTTATTCTTTATTATCAATTGTGATGTAGTGATAAGGAGCAGGGGAGATTCTATTCTGCAGACATGGATATAGAAGTTTTAGAAACTATACAACATTTTGTGTGGAAAACAAATAAATGGGACTTTTGATAACATTTTTACTGATTTTATAACATTGACTGATGGGTCATGTCAATTAAAAAACTCTAGCAACTATGTGTGTGATACATTAGACTACATAAAGTTCACTAGAAGGGCTGTGGGGCAGTTTTTATTTGTACATGTCTGTAACTGTGAGTGTATCTTATTTCTGTAAATGTTACTGTTTTAATTTTGTTCCTTCTTTGTATTAAAATATTTAAGAATCGCAAAAATATATTGGAATCATTATAAAAACGTACTGTATTGTGTGTTTAGCCACTGCAGAGTTGGAGGTGGCTTCGGCACGTCTCTCTCCGGTGGGATCTGCCGCTCTGGACCCCGTAAGCCGAGCCACGCACGACTATCTGACCGTGCTCAAGAAGAACTACCACATCTGAACCCAAACATCACAGGCCACAGCTAAACGCACACCGCTCATAAACACGACCTGCTTCAGAGAGTTCCTCTTTATGTTGGAAAAGTAGAGCTATAACAAAAGCACAAAACAGAAATATTTTAAAGCTATTTTCACTGCAGCTTGCAAAGGCTTCTACTATATTTTTGCTATTTCAGCTTGTCTCATATTGTAATCACTGTTCCCTCTATCAACTGTACCTACATATGAGTTATCTTTTGGCGATGAACTTAAATTTACTGAGAAAGCCCACCTTGGGAAAAAACTACTGGTACTCATTATGTCTTTATGCAAATTGGTTCGTGCTGGTTGATCTTAATAATTGATTGTATTACTTTTGGATTATCCATATGACAAAATGCTTTTAATCCTGCTTTTGTCAGTACATGCTAAGTTTAAAGATTTGGTTTCTTCTTGCTTTTTTAATTTTTCAAGCCTTTTTGTATCTTGAGAGTCTCAAACTCTAAAATGTGTTTTGTAATGTCCAAGAATCACAGGAATGCAGCGTTTCATTGTCTTGTGGGCTTAAGAGCATCGTGGCATTTGTTAACACAGCACTGTAGGGATATTTTTTTTTTGTTGTAAATTATCACAATTTTCAGTTTTATCTTGTTAAATAATGGACACTTTAAAACAGTTCAATGTTAGGTGGTAATTATATAAAGGAAATTAATATTAATTTTTATTTCTTCCTCTGCTCTTAACTATATGTTTTTACTGGCAGAGGATTGACTGAGACCTCTTGATTAAAAATGACCCAAGCTGATCTCTGACCATCAGATTTGATTAAATTTACGTTAATTATGCTGACCTACAATTTTATGTCCTGCATTACATCCTAATCTTTAAAGCCAAAGATCAGGCCCATTTTAAATGCCACTATATATAAACATTGGTATGGTTTTAATTAGCTTTAACAAAAGAAGAGGAAGTAGCTGTACGCACATTGCACTTAACCACTCAGGAGTAAAGGGCACGATTTATATTATTTTAGTACTACAATTTTATCTAGTACTCTTAGACCGTCAAAGTATTGTTTTTGTATAATCTGAGATATTGTGACATTGCAGTAACGTCCGGGACTGAGGTTTGAATTTGTAAATATTTGGTTTGTTATTACATTTGAATAAGTATTGCATTTCATTCTGTCATAAGCCATGAAGTGTCCCATGGTACGTGCCATTGACTGGTGCAATAGACTGATATGAGAGTATTGTGGGTAATTTATTTGTTGTTGTTGGGGGGTGTGTGTGTGTGTGTGCGTGTGCGTGTGTACACATACATATATTTTGTATATATACATATATGTATATATATATGTGTGTGTGTATATATATATATATATATGTGTGTATATATGTGCGTGTGTGTGCGTGCATGCATATGTATATATGTATATATGTATATGTGATATACTTGAAGCAGACGAGCTGGAGACTCTCTGGCCATACAACAGGGTGACTACAAAGGCTATGTAACACTACCAGCATTTTACAGTTGTGGACAGATCATAGGAAACACTTATGACACCTGTACAGTGCAGAAGATTTAAAATTGTAAATAAAATTGTAGAAAACTCTGGACTTGGTTTTGTGTTTTAATTATTCTTAAAAATTGGTTAAAACAAGGCGAACGAACACAGCTAAGGTCTGAATTGGGATCAGACTAATCAGATTTATTGCAAACAAATTGAAATTGCAATTTGAATCCACGCAATTGGCAAATCACAAAATACTACATATAAATAGTATAGTATAAATACTATAATTTTCTCTACAAACAACATCTGTCTTATTTCATATAAAAATCTGTTAACCCTGCATGACATGAAATGTATTTTTTCTGTTCATATTTCAATATTTTGGTAAATTCTCTTGGACACGTTTAAAATATGAACTTGATATGTGAACTATTTTGCCTGTCAGATAATATTTGTTTATTAATATGCCTGGATAATTATGCACAATATTTTAATCATATTCTTTGATTTTAATCGCATTCTTCATTTTCTTTACAATAAAATTATATATCAGTTTAAAAAGTTTAAAAATTGTCATATACTAATACTGAGTGTGCTGATTATGGTTTTATATAGAAGAGTTGTCTGATTTAATGAAAATTAATATTGTTTTCACATTTTCAAAGAAAAACATTTAAGCAAAAAGATGTATAGTCTATAAATGGACACTTCAAAAATAAGCTCCTGAAATCATAAATCTATTGCGCATTGACCTCATTGTAGATCTCTTACTCCTTAAATGGGCCCGTACCTTTTTTCTTCTCAAATAAAACCTGCTTCAGTCTGTCTGTATCTTAACCCATATCTCATTATCGTGTTTTGATGTCTTCGTGTCTTCACTCACTTTTCCAAACAGAGAAATCACATGCGCTTTAGCTTGTATTTCTAATGGCCTTTCTTATGTGTCTCAGCTCCCTTTGATCCATCTCCTCCTCATCACAACCAAATCTTAGATATTCAAATTGCGTTGCTTTATTTTTGTTTTCTGACAGACTTGACTATTAGCTGTTTTATTATTCCCCGTATATATATTTTTATTCTAATAAACGTCAATTTTGGCGGCACACGCACAGCTTGTTTGGAATGATGAGGTTACAACTGTTGTCAAAGCAGTTTAGTGACACAAGAATAAAAGCACTGTTATTCTGAAAGCAGTGATAAAACAATCATTGCTCATCAGCAGCTGTTTAAGTGCCTGTCCATTATGATAGAACTGGGACTAAATAAGTATGCACTAGTCTTTAAATACAATAAGGATTATCACTTCTCTACCATATCTTTACTTCTGTACCATAGTATACAGTATATTCACTATCTCTCCTACAACAGTAAAGGTGCTGTCTAGCAATGGAATTGACCCAGCAACCTATCCATGTGTGAGTG
>KN496596.1:0-10229 GCA_000787155.1 Scartelaos histophorus | reverse complement strand
TGCGTGTGTGTGGGTGTGTGTGTGTGTGTGTGTGTGTTTGTATGACATTAAACTTAACTACAACTACAATGCAGGAGACTGTATAGTATAAAAGAATAATTTATTGATTCTCCAAGTTTTTTCTATTGAACATTGTACTTGAAATATACAAAAAGTGAATTCTCATATATTGAAGCTAATAATTTATTTTAGTGACTACAGTCAAGAACAGCTAAGAACAGGAACCTGCCTTTCAACCATATTTATGTATTTTACCTGATCCCCATCTGTATTAAATATTATGGGCCTATAAAATGTTGTGATGTCATTAACTAATTAACACTGCAGAAAACAGGAGTGCCCAAATGAACTGTTAACCCTGTGATGAACATTCTAAAAGTCCATAGACATGAACTGCTTCTCCCCTGTATGGTGTCTCTCTGGAGCAGTCATCACACTGGACTCACAGCTGATGAGGTCAGGGCCGATGGCATTTCCTCCGCAATCAGGGACCGACTCAGGAAGTTGCTCTGACTTTAAACTCAGATTGCCTTCAAATGCATCAAAAGAAATATGAGCTCACAATCATATACAGGCCATCTAAGCGATAGGCCGGATTACAGCATGTTTGGAAGACTGTACAGTTACAATTTGAAGTGGTGCAATTGGTGAACTGCAGTGACTGCAATTATTTGGATAAGAGAATGTCCTATGTACACAAAAAATATCCTGTCCATCATATGGAAATGTTTATTAGCCCTCATGTTTAAACCTCTTATACATGTTCTAAAATGTGGGTTTGAACTATAAATTGAAGCCTGATTTTAAAACATAAATTGCAATTCTTATTAAAAGTTTCCCAAAAATGATGCAGCACTATATGTTTGCCCTAAAAACTCAATACATTCATTCATGGTAATGGTAAGATAGTTCAGCTCTCAATAACTTTAAGTCTATATTTAACAACTTTAATTATTTTTACCACTACAATATTGCACATGCACAGGTGTATACTGCGTACATGTCACTCTATTACTTCTGCTGCCTTTATTAATAAAATAGGCAATAATAAATTCTTTAAATTAATTAAGTAAATAATCAGTTAATTATTCATAAATAAATTCCTTACAAATAAGTTTCTAACGACAACAATAATATTGAAATATACAGACTTTAAATAAAACTTGCCTTCGGTTTTGTCAATCTCTGACTTCAGTCCATTCGTTGGTATGTGTCGCCCTGGTACCATTTCTAACTCTCATTTTCTCTCATGTTGTTTTGTCATGTGTGTTTCAGTGGCTCCTCTTTCCCATTGCCCGGGGACAGACCACAGTACAGAGGCCAGGAAACCTCCGCCCAAAACTCCTAAGTCACCGCCTGCTGACCGTGAACTGGACATTGTGTATTGTGTGTTTGATGACTAACATACCCCCCTCCTCTCTCCTGGTGCCTGTGTTGGCTGTTCAAAGTATAACAAGGGCCGTACTGGAGCACCCTGTTTTCTGTCTCTGACACACCACAGACACATGTCCCATGAGTGTGTGAGGGCACAGTAATGTATACAGTAATGTTTGCAAGCATGCGCTTTAAACAAACAGTCATTATAGGAAATGATTATGACTGAGCTTGACATCACAATGTGTTAAAGACCTAGAGTGCATGATAAAAATAACACATGACAACTGAGGCTCTTTACAGTGCATTATTCATTCACTCCATACTATGATATTGTAAGATATTGTAGTCACAGTTGCCCTGGGGTAGATTGAAGGCTGTCAGTCTGAGCTCAGCTCAGCTGACCACTAACCATTATGCATCACATACATACCTGACAATGTGGGTGAAGTGTCTTTCCTAAGGAGACAACAACAGTTTCCACTAGAACCCTGCTGCCCCACTGTGGCAGCCAGTATCGGTGGTTTTCAGATTCTAGAATGTAATGATCTGTGTCATACTCCCAGATGGGGAAAAGAGACAGTTTTCTCTGTAGAGTGTGTTGCATTTCTGGGATACAGTCATTATGTTCCACACATAACATTAGCTTTGAATCCAGGAGATTTGAACCAAGCCTCCCAGGTGACTGGTGAGGTGAAAATGTTACATAATAAAGCAAAACAAAAATGCATACAATTGTAATGATTACTAATTGCTGATATTTCTTCGGCAGTTCTGTATTCCCTGGAATTATTCAAACCATTAAATGGTACTGTGTTCTTTATTTTCCATAATGCTCTTTTTGTTTCCCTGTCTTACAGACAGGAGACTTTGTGCTTTCGTCCCGGGCCTGCCTTTAACACACTGTTGACTGTCAAAATATCCAGATGAAAGAAACAACATGTCCGCCTCACAGTAAGTACACTTCACTTCAAAGCCACTGAGAAGTGACACTGCTGAAGTTGTGGAGCTTGGTGATAACTCCAGTCGATAAACAAGACAATCAGTGGAAGGCATCATAATGGTTTGACGGCCAATCAAACCACTCCACCGAAGCCAAAGCTAAAGTCCTTATCAGGCACGACAATTACTGACATTAGTCAAAACAAGCATCGAGGAACCAGCGCTTTGTTCTGCGTTTGAGAGAGAAGCCCCAGTAACAGCTTCACTTTAGGCTGTATGTCAGGGCCTGTGGAGGTGCTAGAAGATGGGGGGTTGGGTTGTTGTTTTTTTTTTTTTTTTTTTACAGGAGTATAGATTTATTTACATTTGAGGGTGGGATATTGGCAAAAAGAATAATAATACATTTTATTTATAACTCTATATACAAGTGCATTAAAGACAAGTCATATATTTAGAGTATCCCAATGAGACAAACCAATTTTATGTCAGTATAGCAGAATGTGCTAAAACATGCCTTTAAAATAATTAGGTTTAAATATCAGATGCTGGCTGTGGTTATATGTGCACTAAAAATCGAATTATTATTAGAATTTTGGGAATTGAAAGACTATTAAAATGACATGTCAAATCATCTGATCTTGTTTTCTGATTATGGCCCCTCTGTGATTGTTTGCATGTTATTTCAATAATCTTAAAGGTCCAGAAATCTGATAATAAAACGATTTTGATGAGCATGTGGCCACAACCATTTTACCATTTTTAATAGCTGTAATGAATGTACAAAACTTTGGAAATATCACTTTATCCTTCATTGGGAAATTTACAGTTTACTTTTATTTCTCAGTTTTGATTGCTTTATTGTAACATAAATGATTATATTCAAATGTAACATATTTTCAAAACTACATTTTATTATCATTTCAATAACCACTTACATATAGTTTAGGAACAGCCATATGGGGTTTATTCACACTATAGGTTTTGCAAATTGTTGGTTGCAATTATTTGGTAATATAATGCAATTTGCAAATTACAAAACATCCAAACTATTGTGTCGTAGTAGTTGCTTGTCAAATAGACCAATGGAAAAGATTCAGCTTTATTTTGGTGACAATGGCTGTCAAATCATATTTTCCAGACCCACATCTTTTAAAACAATATCCTTCCTTTTCCTTGTGCAAATAGATGGAATAATAATAACAGTAGGGATGAATTCAGTGGTTAATTTGAGTCACTTCATTGTCCCACATGGAAACAGGAATGGCACATGCATGTTACAAAAATATAAAAACATGGTCCTTTAGGTGGCAGGGGGAACATTTATATAACTTGTATAGTTATGTATGTATTTTGTGACATTTATACATTTATTGTGAGACAACAAATACAAGTAAACAGGTTACAGATTTACAATGAATAGATTCACTTTCTATAGGGCATATTTTAGCTACAATGAGATCCAAAAACACACTTAGTTTATTAAAGCTGGGGTCCCTTAATATTCAGTCAATAACTCTCTTCCAGTATTGCTTTTAAGGAACAAACTAAAGGTTTGGTACTCCAGATTTAACTAAATATAGAGTGATTTTAAATTATGAAAAGCAACAATAGTTCATAAAATAATAAATAATAATTGCATAACATTTTCATTTACAGCTTGGATACATAAGATTACAAAGATGGGACATTGCAGGACACCATGTACTTAACACTTTTATACTATGATTATCACAGTGAACTAATGATATATGACCTTTCTTTCTACACATTTAATTTATATGCACATTTTTATTAAACAAATGTAGCCTTTACTTGGTACATATAATATCTAAACATAAAACAATACAAAGCACACATTGACTATAAGCAGTATTACAACATGTGCTTGTTACACCTCAGCCTTTGTGAACTCGTTTTAAATGTAAACTTAAATCATTCAAGGTCAACAAAGGGATCATCAATCTCAGTCGTTTTGAAATGGATTTCTGACAACAGCGAATCTTGATCTGTGGAATTGAGGGGCCTGGAAATAAAGCATATTGCCATTAGTAGAGAGGGCAAGAAGAATATCTGGTTTATTGATAACTAAAGATTATGCATGTATCCATCCATCCATCCATTTTCTCCCACTTAATCCGGCTGAGTCGCGGGGGCAGCACTGCCCATTACTCTGTGCACCAGACCCAGACCCTATGAACCCCTCTGCAGGTGGTGAGCCCACAGGAGGGAGGGACTGATGGTCAATGGTCCCTGTTCATAGGGTGTTGCATGTTTTTGGTTGATGGGGGAAACCGGAGCACCCGGAGGAAATCCATCCAGACACGGGGAGGAAACATGCAAACTCCACACAGAAAGGCCCTCAGCCACCGTGCCGCCGATTATGTATGTAATTTCTGCTAAATCTATACTAGGCTACTCCCAACACGTGAAACTGTTTATTGACACATCACGTCACATTAACTGGGGTCACTCAAAAAAAAAAAAAAAACAACAACTGTTAAATACCAGTATCACCAATATTGCATAGTGCAACACAACAAACAACGTTATAGATCATAATAGATCATTTACTTAAATTACGTACACATTAATTCGCCTTAATAAAGCATGAACAAAGACTTAATTCTTAATGAACAAATAGTTAATTAAGAATAATTCAGGCTTAATAAACCACTTAATACTAATGTATATTTTACTCACTCTTGATTATGTGCAGTGGAGTCTGGATTTGTGTTCCCTGTTTTTCTGTTGAGAAATTCATTTTTCAGTCTTGCAACTTCAGCCAATGCAGTCTAAAAACAATTCAGTCATGACATTCAGTGAGACAACAGTGTACTCACAAACATGTTTTTATGATATTATTATGTAGACGTAGACCTCACTTGTAAGCTGCTGGTCACTGGAGCACCAAATCCACTTTTAGTCACTGAGCCACTCCTGCGAAGTGAATCAAATATACATACACCTATGAACAATTATATTTATGTGAAGAAATCCAATCTTGACCAATTAAAATAATATTGTCTTTAATAATAATCTTTAATAAATATACAAAAAATAAAATACATTTTCTGCAAAAAGTAGCAGTTCTACCATTTCATGAGCTTGCTGACCTAATTCAAACATGTTCTACACTGAGAGGTCATTAATGCCCAACCCTAGCATTAAGTTCATATTAAGTTCATGTGTTTACCCTGTGATCTTCTGGGACCTCCTCCTTTGGTACTCCACCTCGTCTACAGTCCACACGGCTCCTTTCACATTCTCCACACGAACAAAACACTTGTGCAGGCTTAGGTTGTGTCGCACAGCATTCTGAAACAGGGAAAAGGAAATAAAACAATATATCCCAACAGAAGTGGCCAAAATCAAGATCTCACTTTGTAAAAGTAAAATACAAATACACTTTATTTACTACATGTTACTAACAAAACCATTTCCAAAGTGCTGCACAGAGATTATAAAATGAAGACAACAAAGCTCACGTGGGGGAGACTGTGGCTTGCTATAATAAAATAACTGATAAAACTGGGGTAATGTGCTCATGTTTTTTGGTTCTAGTTAAAAGCAGAATTTACCACCAACTGTAAGTGAGAAATGCATAGTGTCTAATACCAGAGAAGAGTGCATTATAGTCATATAAATGAGAGAAAATAAAAGCATGTGTGACCTGTTTAAATGATTTAAAAGATAAAAAAGGTTTCAGATAAATAGTGAATGGACTATGAAAATTAACCACGAGTTAACTTGAATTTAACCCAATCTTAATCTTCAGTAATTATTTTTATTATATAGATAATAATTCAAAACAGCAAATGTAATGATTATTTTTCAATATATTCTAGCATTTTGGTACAGTACCTTCCAAGTGGCAGCGTTGCGTCTGAAATAAGCAAAAGTTCGAGAGAACCAGTTGTAAATCTCATTGAGGGTGAGCTGCATGTCTGCTGCCTCCATGATGGCCTAAAGACAGAAGGTCAATGCAAAGGCATTGTTTAAGATAACTGGTGTTGGGAAGAGCACTATATTTAGAAGAGTACTGTCATTTAGTTACAGATTCCTCCTTTAAAGAGTACTGCATGCACAATAGTTGAGTTGCAATATATTATAGTATAAAAATTAAGCATTCATCAATAACAGCTATATGTTAAACTGTTTGTTACCTGTCTGATGAGTGTGGCGTAGGTGAAAGGAGGTCTTATGTCTGTGTTCTTATAAAGTTCGTATTCTTTCTCTGAGGAAGACAAAGAAGCAGAGAGCCAATTGTTATGACCCAGCTCTGCTAGGCTAACCAAAAAACAAAATGGAAAATGGTCAAATAAAATAGTAATTTAAATGACACAGATTACACAGACAGAAGGTAAAATAACAAAAGTGGTCTAAAATATTTACACAAATGTATAAAAAAGACCCTAAAGTAAGAAACCAAAATAGTATAGTGTCCATTTGTGTCCATGATTAAGGGCTGCCACAATGATTGAAATACTGAAATAAACACTATCTATCAATCAATCAATCTATCAGTCATTATCTTATTTGTATAAACAGTATTTGGAGCCTGACCTGATGACAGTGAGTAGACTAAGGGGTGTTGTCGTATTGCTCCAGTGCAGGGGGTGTCCGGGGCCTCCTCCTCACTGCTGTCAGACAGGACCCTCTCAGATTGAACTATGTCAGGGTCCAGAGTCTGTACAGAGTCCAGACTGACTGAGGTGAACTTCTGAGTGACCAGCACAGATCCAACCTGGGGCATACGAAATAACATCAGCCATATGAACAAAGGTTTAGCTCTACTTACATGCAAACTGTAAAATCTGATGTGAGGTAAATTACATTTGAATAATCTTATGATTCAAAAATGCTACCAATTTTTGACAAGAAATGTTAATTTACTTTTAGACAAGAAATGTTTTGTATTTTGTAAGTAATTAAAATTTGTACAGCTAATAATTTAATGGAATCTATAATGGATCTTAATATATCAATCTCCATGGACAGAAGATGATATCATCAGTCCATGTAAAATCTGTGCAGATGCAAGCCAGCTGATTAATAGTAATAATACCTGTTTTTAAAGGTATTTTTAGCAGTAAAAATACAGATGTACAGATAAAATATGGCTATGATCAATGTCATATTGCGGAACATTTCTGGCAAACCAATATAATCAACATTGGAATAACCACATGGCAGGCAGTCATCTGCCTGAGAAGTTATAGTGCGCCATTAATTTTCTTTGGTTTTTGTTTTGTTTTTTTGTTTAGTTTCTATTTTACTTTTGTCTGCTACAATATTAAGCTGATGGTTACTGTGACAAGACATATTTGACAACAAAATTAACAAAGAGTTTAAGGGCAGCAGCCACACCAGACAGATGTGACAGACTGTAACGAAATGATTGGATCCACTGCTCAAACACAGTCCTCTGAAATCACCAGAGGAAGAAGACAATTACGGATAATTAAAGGGTGAAATTGTTTGGGAGTATTGTGATTACAGAGCAGTATTTGTGATATTAACAGCTGATTAGTTTGTATGTTTAACAGAGCGTGTCTTAGGCATTGAACATAATGGAGCCATCTGACACAGCTGCACACACACCTGGAGCTGTGAGAGAAAGAAAGGAATAGTTTGGTTACTGCTAAATAGTAAAGTCTTTATTATGAGTTTGATATAATTCCTTATATTTTTATTATATTGCACATGACAAGGGCACATGAAGTTTGACATGCATCTCAAAGTACCACACTGTCATTATTCATTCTCGAAAGACTTTGTGGTGGTATGCTACATTTGTAGAGATTTCTTTAGTAAAAAAAATCAAATAGGTTTTCAGAGCAGCAAAAACATGTTAATCCTGTAGTCTAGATGTACAGGGAACCCAGAACTGACGAAGCAGCTCGGATGAGTTGGATCATTGAACCTTTTAGTCACATTTGAATTGAATTGAATTTCTCCTTTTGCTATACATCTATTTATGAAAGAAAGACTAAATAATATTGCTTATTTAAGATTTTTTTGTTGGATGAAAACCTTAAGGAAGCAATAATGACAATCGCATCCAATCAAAGAACCATGTGGAGACAACTTATTTATAGAGTGGGAGAAGGGACAATGTGGGCGGACGTAACAGTTCATTCTGAAGCATGTTCTTCACTCAGAATCACATATAGACATATAAGTGAAACCAAAATAAGCCATTTTCTGTCCCTAACTTTGTACATGTTTTCTTTACAGCTCTGTGTTTGGCTAATTTCATGTCTCATTTGTCTGTGTCCTTTCTTTGTTTCTTTACCTGTGCAGACAGAGGATCAGTGGGTCTATCCATTGGAGCAGGAGAAGCCCCTAAAGCGGGCAAACGCAGGTGAGACATCATGGCCTGGAGACGTTTCTTCTCCTTACAGAGCTGTGCACACACAATCCAAGTCAACACACTATAAAAAAAGTTATGTCACTATTGTGGCTAACATTACTTGTTTGTATTTTTTCCCCTTGATATGGCAAAGCTGCTTATGTTTTTGTATACTTTATTATTATTAAGAATCTTCTGTCAAGCATTTAAATAAAACCTAGTCAAAAAAACAGAAGAATGGTCTGGCTGCAGCTAAAGGGAGGAGGGCAGAGCTCCTCCATCTACACTGGTATTAAGTAATACTGGATTTTCACAACCTAACCTGAACCTTAACAAACCTTGTTGCTGTCATAAATCAGTGCATGTGTGTTTTAAAGACTTTTGAGTTTGACCCTGGATGTGATGTAGTGGACTCAGTACTATTTAGTACTCCTCTTACCTGAACTTGGAGTTGTTGCACTACCTGCCGCTGGACTCTGCACTGAGCTGTAGTTTTATCATCCAGACTGTGCTCCCTGTCCATGTGTCTAAAAGGTGCACAGACTATGTTAATGATTATGATTAAGAATTATAGATAATTATTATTAGTATTTTCTCACAACTTGAAAATGTATGTGTGAAAAAGAATAATAGTAATGCAGCAGTAATTAGTCTGTATTCAGTATAATGTGATTTCCTCATTACAAACAGACCTGGAGTCATGTTTTGTTTGTGGAACAGAGCATTTGTGTCAACAGACTAATAATAAAGGATTACTCAAACATGTGTGAATGAAACAAAACACAGCTCCAGGTATGTTTTAGATTAAGTAACAGCATTTTAACACTTAAAAGACCTTTAAGCCAAACTGGCAATCAGTGATTGCAAGGGGCCTATTTATTCACTAACTAGAACACATGGGCATGTACTAATACTATAAATCTTCACTGATATGGCACATAAACAATTTACATCCGTAATAGCATACATTATAGTCAATATATGCTTTTATGCTCTTTGCTGAGACTTACTTGATGAATTGGTTGAAGTCATTACAAACCGCATCACAGCTGGGCCACAGACACACACCATGACTGAAGAGTGTGTGTGCGGAGTCTACTTTAACAGCACTAAAAATCACAAATGAAACAAATGTGATCCAAAAGTAATAATCAAATATGACAACGATTTTGTGAAACTAATGACTTGTGATTTGGGGACATGCAGTTTTAAAGTTTAAAGGGTGAAACAAATAGAGCACATAATTCCCAGCGGGACATTAAGAGCTACAAAGAATGGTGTGAGTGAAAACATCTGTGATGTTTTCCCAAAAATACAGAATATTTTGGATTTAATTTCAGGGTCAGTGCATTTTAAAAGTGTACCTTTTTGGATCAGGAGGTAGAGACTTGTGCTCACTGCCCTGTCTCTCTGGTGGGACATGATCAATGTCTTTAGCTTCTGTTATTCCACTCAGGAGCTCCTTCCAAATGAGCTGAATTTCTGCAAAAAAATAAAAATAAAACAAACATAAAAAAAATAAAATAAAAATAATACACACACACGCGCACGCGCACGCGCA
>KN496595.1:0-30051 GCA_000787155.1 Scartelaos histophorus | reverse complement strand
TCATTGGGATAATTTCAGCCCTCCAGTCTTTACTGAACAAAAGGTAGCTGTTGAAAACTACTGCTTGATGACATCACAAGGTGGAACAGAGCATTTTGAGCTTTAGAGATATAGACAGACTAATAATGCAGGATTACTCAGATTACTCATGTGTGAATTAAACAAACACAACTCCAGGTATGTCAGGTTAAACAAAACACAACTCCTGGTATGTCTTTGATGAGGTAATAGCATGAATGAATTAAAGCCTTGAAGTTTAAGAGTTGATTTTTTGCGTAATATAGGAGCTTTAATCTATATAAGCCCAAAATATCCCTGCCTACAATAGAGAAGCAATTAACAGGGTCTTATAGTCAAATCTCGGCACATCCACTTAGATCATCTTAACCGCTTGTCTCTACATATCTGTATCATTTCTCGGATTAGATTTGACCGTCATTATTCACAGCAGCGTCATGAAAAAGGTGTATTTAGTTTCCTAGCAGCGGCTGTTCAAACACATTAGTCTGATTCCCGTGGCGCTCTGCTGTGTTGTGTCTGCGTAACCCTTGCATCACATTGTTTTCATCAAAGTCAGCAGCGGAGCTTGTCCTTTGGCATGAGGCCGTGGCTTCACGATGACTCACAGTGGAGAATCTGCCATAGTTTCAGAGAGAGAGGAAGAAAGGGAGAGCGAGGGAGAGAGGAAGAGGGGGAATAGAGAAGAGAGAAGGAGAGAGAGCATGCATTGTTGTGTGCATGCTCTGATTGCGTTTTTGCTTCCTGGCTGAACATGCATACAGATTCCCATAGTTTTGGACACAGAAAGGAGAGAATTAGAGACAGGAATAAATAAAACTGACAAACTAAAAAGAGAGAGAAGGATAGATAGAGAGGAAGAGAGGAGATTGTTGTTACCATGTTATGATTGAAGATGCATACAGATTTCATAGTTTTAGACACAGAAAGGAGGGAAAAAGAGGGAGAGAGAGAGAGAGAGAGAGAGAGAGAGAGAGAGAGGAATTGTCCATTGTTGTTACCATGCCATGCTGTTACATATTTTTTAGAAACCGGGAAAAAAAGAGAGTAGGAAGAGAGTTTAGAAAGAGAGGAAGAAGAAGAAAAGGAGAAAGAGCATGCATTGCTGTTACCATGCTGACTGCTTTTGGCTTCCTGGGCCCTGGCTGAAGATGCACACAAATTGCCATAGTTTCAAAGATGAAAAGGAGAGAGAGAGAGAGACCATGCTATCATGTTATTACTGTTTTAGCTTCCTTGCCAAAAATACACACTAATTGTTACAGTTTTATAGATAGAAAGAAGAGAAAGAAAGAGGAGAAAGAGGAGAAAGAGGGGGGATCACTTCCTGGCTGAACATACAGATTTCCACAGAAAAGAGAGAAAAAGAGGATGCAGAGAGTTAGAAAGAGAAAGAGAGAGAGCAACAGAGACCATGCATCATTGCTATGACTGTCTTTGACTTCCTGGCTGTACATGCATGAATTTCGGAAACTCAACAAGCGCTACTGGGATTCTACACTGTCTGGGACGCGTACAGGAAACAGGAAACTACCCCCGAACCCCTTCCTGATTGGCTGGAACAAACTACAAAAGAAAAATTGTGTTTGTTCCTGCATGGCAACAAGCTAATACAAACCAGATGCACGGGGAGTTTGAGACGCAGTGAGGGACAGAGTAGCAGGCTGGAGGTCGTCTCTCAGTAAAGACGTCAGAATTGGGGAGAGGGGGATTTTGCAGTGGCACAGCTGGACCAGGGACACTGCTCTAATTAACAACAACACATGTGCCACGGGGACGTCTGTTACTGCCCCAAACGTGGACGCATAAAAGTTTAATTACACAGATGTGACCCAAAGTGAGAAAATAAGGTCAGGATGAGGCATGGGAAAGATAACTAAACTAACTAAATATGTGGTTTATGTCATAATATTGTGACGTTTAACAGGAGAATGCTGATAGTTCCATTTGATGCTGTAGTAGTAGCAATTTTTGTTAATATTGTCCACCCCTAGACCAGTGCATTTTGACATTTTTTTATTGTTGAGCATATTAAGTAACTATAGTCATGCTTTAATTTTTATACAAATGCATAAGTAGATATTTCACATTTGGTAGATGGTCCATAATTAATTGAAAATAATGAGGTCGATTTGGGAAGTTGTCAGTTAATCCAGACAACATAATGGGTATCCAATTACTGCGGTATGGTTGCATTTAATTATAGAGAAATTATTAAATAAATCACATTATTAGCATTATTTTTGTTTCTTCATGAACATTGCATATGCAGAACTTTGGAGCCATTTATTCGATTATAAGTCATATTTGGAAGCATTATCTGAAATATTTATCAGCCTTTTAAAAAATTATCTATTAATTGTGGCAGTTGCGTACTTATTATGTATTGATTGCATTTTGCTCATTTTAATTTAGCTCTAATTACAAAAGCTACATAAAGACCTACCCAAAACAAGTCTCTGTTTGGCATTTGGAGGATTTAGCCACAAAGACGTAAGCCAGCAGCATGATGTTTATTGTTGTCATCACAATACAAGTGTCCTTTCGGATAGACCGTAGTTTTCCACTCATTGCCTGTATACAGCGGTAATTACAGGTTGTGAGAGAGAAGGATCACATGTGGGCAGGAGGAGTGGGAGGCCGGGTCGCCCCGGGGTGATCCTGGGTGGGACCTGGACCACCCCCTCCTCTGCTCTGACAGCTGGACAACAGAGGAGTCCAAACAATGACTGAGACAAGCATGGGGACAAAGCGGAAATGTTTTTGTGGAATTATCTATATTAAAGGAAAGGTGCACTGTGTAACTTTACGGTTGGGGGTCTGTCACCTTCTTGTTTCTATGGATATGTCATTGTGCTGCTTAGAATCCTCCACAGTGTGACATTAAACAGATCTACCTTACATTTATTCAATTACAGGTGGTTTTATTGCTCAAAAATGCCTAGAAAAACAGGGATTCTGAAATAAAATGTAAATACCTCTTGAACACCTCTTCAATATCCTTGCCTCATATGACAAAATTATACAATATCAAAATTGCTTCACTGTTGAAACCACAGTGTTTATCAAAAATATGTACAATTTTGAGCCAAACATATTTATCCTGCCATGCACTTTTTCTAGTTTATCATCTTTTAAATTGGTCAGCTCCATCAAAATGCAAAGTCTTGAAGAAGTATAATATGTTCTGAGATTTAATAATGACCAAAATGTAATAGCCTTGACTAATTGACCTTGTTTTACATGTTGAATAACAGTGGACCCAGCATCATGGACAGTGCAGGGTAAATACAGGGCCACCCAGGCTCACCTTAAATACACCTCTTCACGATGTCCTTCAGGCACCCATAGGAGTCACCTTTATGGGCGACAATCACGTAGAACATTTACTGAGCTCAGTGCATCAGACACAAAGAGGTGAACCCATGATCATGAATATTGTATTAAATATATAGTCTCAAGTTAATCTTTGAATTATGCAGATTGATATGTAATTTATCCGGGTTTGGCCCTGTCACAAAATAAGGCTCTTATTTCAGACCTTTGAAGGGCATAGAAATACAGAGTGGGAAATATTAACAAAATATACACCATACAGATCTCAATGTGTATCTCTCAAAAAACGCAGTCACACCCACTTTTTTTATCTTGTGGTAATAAGAAATGCATGCAATATGGCAATTTATTACCTTGTTCAACCAAAAACTGACTCTATTTTTGCAAGATCTCCAAAACAACATATGTCTCAGCTTTACATAGACTTTTTAAAGGTGCATTATGGAACTTTTCTGGTGTGGAGAGGCAACCCCGCTCTTTTTCTAGGAACCTTTGAGCAAAAAAAAAGTTATTTAATGATTTACTGTAGACCTGTTTAATGTCTTACTGTGGACATCTCCATAGAAACAACCAGGTGACGGACCCCCAACCAAAAAGCTACACAGTGCATCTTTACAATTAAATTAAACCTATCCTGCCTGAGTAACAGTATTCCCTCCTTGCTTTGGTCAATTGAACTTATTATTACTTCACCAGCCATTGCAGCTTCGTTGAGTCTGAGCTTTAACCTTGTGCCAAAAATATCATGAGTGCTACGGTGAGTTTAAACCTGGGCTTTCTGAGCTCCAGGCTTAATAGCTTTACTAGATGTTAGGAAAACAAACACACATGGAGCTTTCTGAGAATTAAGTGAATGGATATCTGCAGCAGGTCTTGAGGAAGTGTCAAGGCTGAGCCTAAGTACAACTCATAGCTGTGAAACCTGCTCTCCCTCCACTGTTTTGAAATGCTACACTAACATCCTGAATGAAAATACTGGCGTTTTTAAGTACTTTGACCCTGACTCTGAGGCAAAAGAGTGAGGCCTTTAAGATGCATTTTGACACTGCCTTCCTGAAATGCTCCACAGTATGGCATTAAACTTATCTATTTTGCGTTGCTGTTTTTTAAACTAAAACTAAAACATGAATTCTTACTGTGATTGGGGGTTTGCTTGTCTCCATGGAGAAAGAGTTTAATGCCATACAGTGTAACATTCTAGATATAGCATTAATGCCTCTATAAACATGCACTATATTTGATTTTACCTAGAATTGATTTATTTATGCATTTCTTCAAGTATTGTCCCAACCAATGTACTATATACCTATACATATACCTATATGCTTATATATTGAAGGTCCTATATTACACAAGTTGACTCTTGAACTTTAAGCCATGTCAAAATGTTGTTACCTCCTCATAAACACATTTGGAGTTATGTTTAGTTTCATTCACACATGTTTGCATAGTAGTAATAAAGTCTGTATACATTAAAAGCTCAAAATGCTCTGTTCCACCTTGTGATGTCATGAAGTGGTAGTTATCAAGTGTTAAACATGTGCGAATAAAACAAAACACAATTCCGGGTATGTTTTTGATAAGGAAACAACATTGTAACATACAGCAGATTATAAATTAGTTTAAGCAAGTCCCATTGTGCACGTCAAAACAGGATTTTCTAAAGATTGTCATATTTTTTTTTCTATCAGTTAAATTCAATTGTAAAATAATTGTTCTGTCCAAGTTTCTCTGCGTGTTTTGGGTTGTTGTGTCATTTGTTTTCATCACATTTTCCACTGGCTCTAACTGATCTGTGTGAACATTAGCTCTCAGAAATAACACAGCGCCGGTTTGATCAGTAACTGAAGCACTCCGAGCCGCACAGCCAGACTTCAGCTGTGAATGTGTTTTTCCACTGGTCCTGCTCAGGCCTCTGGAGTTACGGTTGACTGGAGGTCTACAGAACCAGAACCGAAACGCACTGATTGAGGAAGTGTTCAAAAGTGTGTGAGCATTTTTAACAAGATCACAGGTTAGAGAATGTGTATAGTTATGATAAGGAATAAAAACATAAATAATTCTGTATTGAAGATGGACATTTTTGGAATCAGTGGTGTTATGAATGTTACTGAATATTACTAGTGACTAAATGTATGATAGATCATGTTAATGTGCCACTGTGGAGCATTTCAAGCAAGATTTAACATTTCCAAAGGAGACAAGCAGGGTTGAAAAGTTACATAGTGCATCCTTAAATTTAAATACCATTAAACTGCAATGGTAACGCCCTTTTGCTGAGTGCATCATCTACGGTAAATATATTTTTAGCATGCAATATGTTTTTATTGTGTGAATTTACTGTAAGTCTTCCTGTCAGAAACCTTGCATTCTGTTGAGCATTTTTACAGTTAGCATTGTCTTTATTGGCTTGAATCTCTGTTGATAAATGAACTCCACCCCAGTGAAACCCACTGTTGGTTTTTTAGGCGGAGGCTGTGAAAAACATGTGGTTTTCAATTCAGCGGTTCATTCAGAACTTAGATGTTGTGATAGGAGCTGTAGTCAAAATAAGCCATCTGGAGTTTTCATGTTCTGTATTGTGTGAGATTGTGCACATGCAAAATACTGCAAACATATGACATAAATGAAAGACAGTATTTTTTTCCACCTCAGTGTTGGTATTTTAAATCTACAATCAGCTAATATTTAACCAAAGCACACCAGGTATTCTTCCTTCTGTAACTTAGAAACAAAATCCCCCTCTTGGAGCTTAACTTTTGGAGGGGCACCGGGTTCAAAATGTGTGGGTGTTTCCGTGACTGGGAACAAAACACGCTATCAAGTTATAGGAAGTGAAGGATTGGTATTTTGAGGAGATTGTTGGAGAATAGCTTGCAATCTGATTCACAGATCTGTATCATGTGGTCCTGTAACTCTGAACGCTTGATTCTGTTTTGGCAAATCTGGGCATTTATTTGGCTCCAAGATTGCATCATGAAGACTACCATAGTTGTAGACCATAATATTTTTATATATATTTTTGTTATCTTTGGTTTCACTTAAGGATGTTGCTTTCATACTCCCAGATGAGGGGCAAGTGCCAGTGTTAATACTTTGCAGATACTTTACAGCTGATGTTATCGACATTCCCTCGGGGTGTGAAGCTAACTGAAAGCACTGCTCTGTTAGAAGCTCTGTTACTCAAGTTAGACGTAATCTGAGCTGTATTTTAACACAGTCTGAGAAGGAGCTGGCTTGGTTTGAACAACGGCAATTGAAGTGATTTGTGCGCTTTTAAAAAAGTCGTTCACACATAAAATTGCAGTCAGATTAGCCAACAGTTTTTCTAGTTAGTCACTCTCACCTTTTTGTTCAAAATCAGCCCCTAAACAGGACCATGAACGCTCGTATAGATCAAAGGTCCCTGAACATTTGTTGTTTAAATGAATTTTTTTTTTTTTTTTTTTTTAATTTTCTTGAATTTTCAGACTAATCTAAAAACCTTTTTGGTAGTTAATGCTAATGTTTGCATTTTGTCTTAATGATAACTGATGAATGGTCCACCATAAAAAATGTATAAAAATATATCCCCAGCATTAGCCCTGCAAAGTATCAATTGATTATAACATAGTATTTTCACAAGAAATATCCAAAAGGAAAATATACCAACTAGACACGAGAACTCACTGTTATATAAGCATTTTAACAATATTAATTTGAGCTGCTCCCATCTGTATTTAACATTACTGAATGAGGTGATGTCATCTGAAACCCAAATGATGGATGGTAAGTGCTTACTTAACTTGTCTTGTGAAAGACAACAATGACTTACAGTGAGGTTTCTGTTCCTGTTTTTAGTATTTTTGTAGCGACATCAAAGGGAATCTGCTGTCCACATTTATTACGCATAAGTTACACCCTGTCGTTCACTCCAACACTGTTTTTAGTTTGGCTCAGATTGCGAAGGGTGACAGGGTTGCCTTTAAACTACATGATGTTGGATCCATCTTGAATTCCTTTCTCCTCATCTCATTTCCTGTTGTAACTAACTGCTCACTAGTTTTCTATCTGGCTGCATCTCCTGTGCCCCTGGTTGACTGCTAAAGGCCACATGTGGTCTTTTCCCAGGCTTTCGTGTTACAAACATTGCCATTGGGTGTGTTTGTGCCTTGAATGGGCTCATGTTTTTGAAGACTATATCTAGTGGTGTTTAGTGGTGTCTCCTGTAACTGTGAATGAGAAGTCAACAACAGAAGAAAGGGGAACAAAGCTACATTCATTAAAGCTCATTATTCTACCAGACTTTCAACTTCTTTTTCACATTTATTTTAGAGGACATAAATAGGACATAATGAATTTCATTAATGGTATTTTTGGGTATTTTTATTTAAAAGGTTTACAGCAAATCCTCTGTTAAAGCGTGTGGTTTGGAGCAGTGTTCAGACTTTAGAGCAGCGCTGTCCCGAGGGGCAAATGCAGCTCTCAGACCAATTTTTGATTTCTGCTGAATTTGCCCATATAATCTTAGGCAGTACTGCAGTACTAATGAATTATCACTATAACTTCAAGAGAATCACAGTGCATTGTTGCACAGACCTATAATCAATGTTCCAGGCCTTATTAAAGGTGCTGTGTGAGAAGGTTTCATCTGTGATCACTGAACCACTCCTGGACAAATGAGCTCATTACTGTGGCTATATCAAAACTCTGTTAAATGCATCCATCTAAATGACACAATGCATTTAGACAGTGTATCTGAGAAAATAAAGCTGGGATACCTCTGCTTTAGAGGAAATATAAAAGAGGAAATTGCAATATATTTTGTTTTAAATCTAAATTATGAAAACTGTGCCCAGTTTATGTTCAGGAAAGCAATTTTAACTGGTCTATATAAAGAGAAAGTAAATAAATAAATAAATAAAAAGCCTTGATATCTGGTCTATCCATCCATTATATCTACCAAAATATGTTAACTTTATTTAATTATTTTTGAGCAGTATTCCTATAAAACATTAATATCTTTTCCTCTTCCAATGCCACTGTCTTGAAATTGAGCTTCTTTCTCTACGTTCTTCTTTCTCTGTGTCAGTCTCCACCCCTCCTCCCTTTATTTGCATCCACACAGCAGCAGCCTCACGTGCCTGAACCCAATTTTACTCTGAAATTCTGGGGCAATTTATTCTCCAAGGGCACCTGGCGTGATGAGGTTTGCCTGATGAAAAGCGAAAGATGCACGCTGCTTTTATTTGCAGCTTATTGAGAACCTCGAAGAGTAAAAATGCAATTCCCCTCACTCTAAGAAGGAAAGAATTCAAAAGAAGCAGCCTTTCATGTGAGCGAGGTTCTTAATTGTGCACTGACTGTGTAACTTTTGGGGGTTGCTACAATGGAGATGCTATTGCTTTGCCTGTAATGTTCCACAAGATGCATTTATTTTATTATGGTGTTTTTATTGCTTAAAAATATGTTTAAATACCTGCATTCTTATTGTGGGGGTAGAAATATAGAAACATAGAAATTGTCCTGGTGGTGTCTCCAGCTTATTCCTCTGGAGATTGAAAAGTTTACTGCCATTCTTTGGAATATTGGAGGAAAAGCAGTGGCATCTACCTAAACTCAGTGCACCATCAAATTAAAATCAATACAATATAATTTTGTCTCTTATCAAATACCTGCTACACTATTGCCAAACTATAGCCTCTGTTAATAGTGATCACTCAGTACTTTGACCAGTTTTTGATTAATATTTTTTGAGTTTCTTTTGATGCTATGTTTGTGAGCATCTAGGCCAATATGATCATTCTTGGTGATCAGAAGATACACATTTTAAGAAAATATATATTTATTAAACTAGTTAAATCACTAATTTGAGACAGACCAGTTACAGTGACCACAGCAAGCAAAAAAAATTAAATCAGAATTTAAATCAGAATATGAATCTTTAGGTAAACAAAACAAGAGCTGTGGTTATGGTTATCAACACATCCATTTGAAACTTCCTTTTGCCCAAAACAGGAAGCAGAGAACTGTCAGCCTGTTCAAGTGCGGCGAATGGCTGGAAAGATTCTGGTTTGTTTTGTGTTGCCCAAATGTGACGTGGGAGAAAACAGGAAGTGACCTGGAGCAGGAGGACATTTAGTAAGGGTCAGTAAATAAACTAATTGGTGTCTGTGTTCTAAAATGAAGGAAGGATTCGCCCTTTTGTTAATGAATTACACTGTGGGGTTTTGGGGTGGATGGTCTGCTGTCTGCTCGTCTCCATGGAGATGTTATTGCTTTCCCTGGAATGTTCCATGTTATGACATAAACGTTATCATATCCATAATTTATTCATTACGGGTGTTTCTATTGCTAAAAAATACAAATCTGAATTGTAATGTAGTGTAGCATTGTAACTGCTTGTCTCTCTTGTGCTATGTTTAATCTATAATATGGAACATTTTAAACAAAGTAATAATATTTCCATTAAGATAAGCAGGTGGCAGGCAGACCCTCCACTAGAAATGCACCTTTTAAATGTCAAAACATCTCATCCTGATTTACTGTGAAAAATAAAAGTACGCCCCAACAATTTAGTCAGGGATTCAGATGGGATTCAGATTACCACCTTTTCCCCTGAGAACCTCTTGTCTAGCCTAATACGTTTAACTACTGTCCGTGTATTAAATGGAGTAAGTATCGTGTATCACAGTATTGAATTTTCCATGTGTTTTGCTACTCCTCGGGGCTCTTTGGTGCATCCTATAAAAGTATGTTGTTTAATTTTTCAATCAAGATATATTGGTCTGGTTTAATTCATCCTGGTTTCTTTTGTATTGAATGATTGAATGAATTGAATGAGCATAGGGCTGTCACGATAACACATTTTAAGCCCAATATATTGCTGAAGTAAATATACATTGATAAACAGTAATATTTAAACCAAACCATGTACCAGAATTATTCACAACAAAGTATTCTAAATGTTCAATACTGTTAAATCATGTTTAGCTATAGAAATAAAGAGCAGAATTGAAATAGTAATTAGATAAGCAATTTTAGTTAATAATTCAAACTTATATGACTCAAATTGTATCATACTGCAGAAAAAATAACAAAAAAATGCCCCATTACTACAAAAAAACCCTAGTCAAGAGATTAATATATATTCTGAACAATATTTATTAGGCGTATAATGTGTTACTTCATTTTGCAATTCTTGTATCAATTCAAAATGTGCCCGAATTGAAGTAATATTTTCATTAAAAATGTATAAGTTGTATTTACTGTTCAGGATATATCTCGATATGTTGAATCACGGCCAGCATATTGTGATTTGCTTCTTAATGCTAGATTCATGGCAAAGCTCACATCTAATATAAGAGAGTGCACTACAAAAGTGTGACATAATACGCCAGTAATCTTTTAGGGAAACAGGATTTAACTTTAACATACAGAAACATAGCAGAAAACAAATATACAAGCATGCATTTCAGAACACGCTTATTCAGTTGTCACAGTGCACTATACAGGGTAAGCAGGTTTTACACATGACTCCTTGGAGACAGAATTGTGCAATTCATTTTTGTGATCATTAAATTGACTCAGTTATGATTAATCTTGACACCCTAATACGACATTTCTCCCAGTTCTGTTTTACATATTGTGCTGGTAGACTTGTTGCTTATTAGCCCAGAGACGCCTAAGATTTAAAGTATGTTAGCTCAGTGAAGTTGCTCAAAAGCTGTAATCCTTCTTTACAATCTGAATAGGACAATCCAATTAAGGCCGTCATTAGTTTTGAATGAGTTAAACATACAGGTTAGGTCAGTTCACAGAGTGGACAAAAAGCAGAGATCAAGAGGAGAGAGAGGAGAGACTTGAGCAGCAATAGAAGTGACTTAGTTAGACCACAAACATTAAGGACTGGAAGATATGCCACAAAATTAACGCCACAATTTTCTTGAACCAGACTACAGTTTTCATTTTATCACAATTCATATACAATCAGTATGTTCATATTGCCTTTTAAATGGTAAAACTCCTTACACACATCAATAGCATTAGCAGCGTTACGGAAGCTGACCAGTTCATAGGTTTTAGCTTCACGTTTTATGCAACATTTTGAGGACATTTTACCTTTCAAAAAGACCTTATATAGTTTTAGACAGACTATTTTTTTTATTATTACTATTTATATATTTTCTCTTTGTTATTATATTATATTGTGATGGGTGACTTTAATATTAGGCACTGTGGGTGAAGTGCTTTGCCTAAGGACAGAACAACAGTTTTGCACCCGGCACCCCACTGTGGCGCCTGATTTTCCCAGGTCTCCCATCCAAGTACTGACCAGGCCCAGCATTGCTTAGCTGCTGAGATCTGACGGGATGAGGCTTTGACAAGCTGGTATGGCCACCATGGTCCTGTTCTCATTCTGACCCCCACGGACAAGGAGAATAAGCTGAAAATATGTGACTGTGTTTGAGCATAGAGCTAATTAGTGAATCACAACTTTCAATTTCACCAAAAGAGCATCATCACAGATGATTTAGGCCAGCATAAGGCCCAGCCCTGTTAGTGTTATACAAGATGTTCAACAAAAGTGTGTAGCTCAGGATTAAGAGGTGAGCGTTGTTATGTCATTCCCCTGTGTTAATATAAGTGGATTTCACAGTGTCAGTCAGGTGTATTGGTGAATGGGCTACTTGTTGTTGTGAATCGATGTTGTTGGGTTTGTTTTTGTCTCTCGACTGGGAGCGGGCCTAAATATGACCCCCCCCAGAGGAAGCCTAATCACCTGTGTTTGTCTCAACAGTCTATTTACAGGCTGAGTACAGACCACTCAGGAGCTCCTATATACAGTATAAAGTTATAATATACAGAAAATAAACAAATACAAAATGTATTTACTTTTATATTATATTTATATTAATTTAAATATTTAGTTTCGCTGGTTTATTTGTTATTTTCTAGACAAGATCAGATATGGACCAGGGATCATATAACAGTTTTTTAGCTTAGAATTAGAGGAATACTGTCTGAAAGTGTACAGAATGTTGTGTATTCAATTGTGTTGTATTATAGGTTATCTGATAGATAATTATAGGGAATTCACATGACATTATAATGTATGAATTATGAGCAATTCTTAAAGAAGTAGATGGGTAATAAATCAGTGTGTAATGTTGTTGTCAATAATGACCTTCTGACCTAACATGGATTGACATATGCAGCCTGTCGTGACTGTGGGGTTGTGGCTTTTGGGCAAATTACCAACAATTATGCCTAACCTTATAACCAGTGATCGACCAGTGTGCGGCTACATACTTGTTTTGATTACATAAGATAACAGCTACGTCCTATGTGCTCATCTTGGTTATACATTTATCAAGGAACTTTGGTTTACAGGGCTGAACCAGACCATGTAGCATAAACCACATGAACATATTAAAGAACATACATTCTGCGACCCCCGTGGATCATTATGCTAAAATTTGCACATTTTAAATCCCAATATTGATCTAAAATGACTTAATAAAAGAAGCATATGTCACAGTAAATGTCATCACAACAAAGAGTCTGTAACAAAGGATGACGCATGGATTTTTTTTTTCATTTATACCAAAATGACTATACACCTCAAATCAATCACTCCAAATACAACTCAGAGAGGGGATATGAGAAGAGGGAACTGTAACATGTCACACTGAAAAGCTGATTTTGCATTCTAGTTTTGCTTTAAAAATCTGGATGTGTGATTTTAGTTGGTTTAGTCATAATTTTGAGTGTTTTTTCAATATGACCGATTAAAAACGGTTTACAAGTTGGCCATAGGCACTCACCAGACTCATTTGCATTTTATATTAATATTAAGGCTATTTATATTTCTTAATTTAAATCTAGGTGTGAGGCTTTTACTTTTTAATCATCCCATTGCAGACTCACATGTACTCCACCATAGACTCTACAGACTCCCACACAGTCTTAATGTGCAGAATAATGCAGTGTGGATGTTTGTGTGAAGTGAGATGTTTTACAGCTGTTTGTCCAGCATCGAGTGGCGCCTGCCCCCCTGCCCCTGCTACGGTCAGTTACAGCCAAGTCAATTTTGTCTGTTCTGGAAAGTGTCTGGATATTATGGATACTAAACATTTTATCTCTATAGAATTATACATATTTGTATAATTGGTTGTTTTGTTGGTTGAACAGATTAAGTGTTACAAAGATACAAGAATAATTCATTGATCATAACTTTCAAATATTTAGCTCCTTTTGCTAAATACACAAATACAGTAGACGCTTTCGAACATGCTTGTAATTGTCCTATGTTCTCATCTCATCTTTATGTTGAAGTATAGCCTTTTAGCAAGACATCCATCACCTAAATTAAATGTTTTATTTTGACGAAATGGACTCTTGTGAGTTTTAAACCATGGTGCTATTACCTCACCAAAAACATACCTGGAGTTGTGTTTTCTTTCATTGATACATGTTTGAGTAATCCTGTTTTATTAGTCTGTCTACATCTCCAAAGATCAAAATGTTCTCCTCCACCTTGTGATGCCATGTAGTGATGTTTCAAGTTAACAGTTCATTTTGTTCAGTGGAGATTGGTAATTTCACAGATGAAATTATCCAAATGATTCTAATGACTTTAAAAACACAGTGGAGCATTTCCTGTGCTACCACATAACATAATAAGGTGGAACATAGTGTTTTCGGCTTGAGAAGACCACAGCCTATATATGCGGGTTTGTGTGTTAAACATGTGTGAGTGAAACATAACACAACTCAAGGTATCTCTTTGATGATGAAACAACATTAAAACATAAATCAGAAAATAGCATAACATGGGCCCTGTAAACCCTATTTTGCAGCCTTGATACATTAACAGTGCATGTTTACTTATTAAAAGTATCTAGGACAACAACACAACAATACTTGTGTGGCTGGATCACAGTGTAACACTTGTGTAATTGAAGACTGAGGTCAGGAAACTAAATCAGGACTAAAGCAGCTCAGTCGCTTTATGAAGATGGTATATTACACCTTTGGGACTCCACTGGGAAAAGAAAGAAATTCTTGGTCGACTAAAGACACGTCCTACTGATCAATAAATTGACTAAAAAGGGGACGTGACAAAAACTCCAAAACTGTTATGTATCTCTATGTATCTGACCCAAACTATACCTGCAGGGGAGTTCCAAAACAGCTACTTACTATAAAATATTAAACAATAAACAAAACAATATATTGGTATAAAGACAGATTAAACTTGTGAATCATGAGTTTAATTTTTTACAAATAAATACCAAAAAATACCAAATCTTCATTGGACTCACTCACTAACTTTCCCTTTCTGCTGTTGTCCCATATACATCCTTAAAGGTTCACTGTGTAGCTTTTCTGGTGGAGGGTCTGTTATCTTCTCGTTTCTATGGAGAAGCAAAGTTACATATCGGATCTGTTTTTTAAGCAATAAAAGCACTTGTGATTGAAAAAGTTACACCTTTAAATCATTAGTCAACTACAGATTTTGGTTGAGTAAGACTTCATCAACTTACTGACTGCAGCCTTAGAGGAAACAGAATCAGGACTAAGGCATCTCTGTGGTGTCGTAAAGATGAATTATTGCTCCGCTGGGACCTCGACATTGTACCTGCCTCTGTGTTTGTTTGTTGTGAGTCTGTGTGGAGAAAGTATGGAGGTGGTTGAACAGCATTCTTGTGAAAGGGAGTGCTGACTGTCACATGGTGAAGGAAAGTATAGTGTTACAGAACATTTTCAGATTATGTTAAATTGATGGTTGTGTGAAATTAGCAAAGCAAAGTATTTCATTAATAGCCCAAACACACGTCAGTAAAGAATAGTGTCTAGACATGTCAAAAATAACACAGATTAAAGCACGATATTAGTGCAGAGATATACTGTGATAAACGATAACACTGAAACTATTTTATGCTACTTACTCAAAAACAATAAAGCAAGATAATCCCATATATACAGAATCATTTAAAGGCCTCAGCTGCAGCAAATAAATGACAGAATAAAACAATAGCCATAAAAATCACTTATTCAACGTCTTCAGCTCAGATCTTATTGAATTGCAACTTAAAAACAAATTTGCAAACAAAGAGATTGTTCTGAACTTTCAAACTTGATTTTGATACTAAAAATAGATATAATCCTCGACACCTAAAAGAATGCATCCTCCCTTCTTCAATGCACTAAACTGTAGGCTTGGTTGTAACAGAGAGGGCATCCAGGGTAAAAACCTACGAAATCCTCATGTAACTGGTGTGATGTGGCAGTTATATAAGGATAAACTGTGAACAATGTTGGGAAAAGTAGTGATTATTATGAGATTTGCAGCAGAGTTAACCTTGCATATCCTAACATTTCCAGGAGGCGCTTTAACATTTGGGAGAAGACTGACATCTGAACTGCTGAACTAATGCAAGAATTGCATGCATTTCAGAACATGTTTGTAGAGCTCGAGTCTATATTTGCACGTTTTTAACCCCGTGGAGACAGGATATTTGGTGTATTTTGTTACACTGCCTAAACACTGTAGTCTCTGGAAGATGTTAGTTGTGGCTATTCAGATTTCATGATAAACCTCACAGCCGTAACTGTGTCAAACTAAACGATTTGAAGTATAAAATTATTACTGGAACTATGAGATGAAAAGTCAGCATGAGTCGGCTTGTCAAGATAACACATTTTGGAGCAATATATTCCTACTGAGATATCACTATAAACGATACTTTTTGGACATGTAAACCTTTTATAACCTTTGCTTGTCTGTCCATTTGATCCTGACTGCTCTTGTGATGTTATTTTCTTATTTGTGACATGACTTCTCTTTTATAGTTTCCATGTTTAAAATAAATTCATTCAGTCAAGTGAGATAATAAGTTGAAAAATAGTAGTACGTCAATAAAACTAATTTAAGTATCATTAAAAGGCATATACAAAAAATAAATAGTAGAATGAACTAACAATTAGCTATAAAAGTGACTTATTCAACCCTCTTCAGCTCGAATCTTATCGTAATACAACAAATCTGACAAAAATCTCCCCACTACTGCAAAGAAAATGTACACACAATAAATACTCAAAAATATATAGTTCCAGCTTTCATATATTGAACGATAAGTCGATATATAGTAAAGATTGCGACAGGCCTAAGTGTGAGTAGAGCTTATGTGGTTTTCTGTTCAAACAGTTGAATGTGTGAGGTGAATGAAGACGAGGCTGAAGTGAATTGAGGTCTGTATTCCTGTGTCAGCCTTGTGACTCAGAAACCACAGGGAACACCCCGCCTAAGGCCCACAGCTGCTGGTTTAGACTCATAACCCTCGTAACTGTTATAAAAATACTTCACAAGTTACTAATATAAGACTAAATGAATCTTTTGGAAGCAGCGTTTCCACAGTACTAACATTTCAAAGGTTTCAAAGTGAGATTTCAAAGTGGTGCAGAGCATTTTGAGCTTTGAAGATGTAGAAATAGTATGATGAGAGAGCATTTTGAGCTTTGAAGATGCAGAAATATAGTATACAGGATAAAGCATTACTAAGTATGTTTGTGATGAGGTGGTCTTACGTTGACAATTATTAATAAAACTTGACAAACTGCTGTGTAAATGACCTAACTTTACAATGAAAAGAGTGTGTGCAGGCCATGTGTTTGATGCCGTGAACTGTAATTATCCTGATTCGGTAAAACTCATTAGAGAAGTGATGACGTAATGACAATAAAAGTTATGCAGCGGAGTCTGGCATGTGCTGTTTGTTTGTCCCGCACACAAAGCCCGTGTAAAGTAAACATCGCTCCGAGCCGTCTGCCTGAGTAAACAATGCGTAGCCTGCAGCGGTGATATTAAATAATAAGAGCTGACTCAGTCCTCTGTTCTCTGTCCTCTGTGTGTTTTTGTGCAGGTGAAGCTAAAAACATCCCTCCGTACCCCGGGCCAAACAAGATGAGAGACTGTTACTGCACCGTCAACCTGGACCAGGAAGAAGTGTTCAGGACCAAGATTGTGGAGAAGTCACTTTGGTAAGAGAGTTTTGTCTACACATTCACATATCAGCTGGGTCAGAGACAAAGGAAATTATTTGGACATTATAGCTTACGCATCACAATATAAAGAAACCAAAAAGTAAATCTTAATAATAAATTCTAAATAAGTAGCAAAAATTAGCAAGAGACTGGTGTCAAATAAAGCACAGGTGTAAATGTATATATACAAATAAAAATACTGCATTTGGTATTATTCTTTATGCAGACATATTAATAAGTTAGAATTATACTTACATTGATCCATCACAATTTTAAGACTGTTTTATTTTGTGTTATTAAAGCATTTATTAATTCATAATGATGCAGATATTTAATAAATGCCTTCATCCAAAGTTTTAGCTCTGCTCCATATCACATGCTTTTACTGATAGGATTGACTCTGGGAATTTCCATTAAATAAAGTAATTGACAATTAGAGATGATTGAATCAGTCTCGATTTAAATGAAATTAATTGCACAGGTCTAGCCTATGAAAAATCACGTTGATGGTTTTGCAACTTTACCGAATGTCCTTTTTGTTTATTTATTCTTACTTCCAACAAGAATCATTATACGGTTTTGTTACAGACAAGCTACTGTTGGTACTTGCCAGCTGATGTCACCTTTCAGTAAAGTCAAAATATTGAACATTTCTCTGCAGATCCCAATACAAAAGACTATAGGCCACACAAAGGCACTAACCACACTCTGTTTGTACAGTGGATTGATGCATATTTCATCACTGCATGACTCACTGCCTGTGGTTGGCTGAGTTGTCTGTGACTTAGTTCCCAGTTTAATTCGTGGATCTATTAAAATAAAAATAAAATGTAAAATTGTTTAATTTGACAGAGTTTTACATCAGTTTGCATTCAAAAGTTGATGGACAGTCTCAGATATTTCTAAATTACATGGCTGTAATTAACATATTTGTGAACATTTGGAGCTGCACTACAAACATGAATTCTATTCAAACATGAATGTACTACAAAAAGGAGGAGAAGGAAAATACCCAACTACAAACAAAAGACACACATATACATTGTCCAGGCCTGATCTTGTCAGATCTTAGAAGCTAAACAAGACTGGGCCTGGTTTGTACTTGGATATGAGGCCGCTTTGAAAATCAGGAGCCACAGTCATTGTGTCCTTAGGCAAGACACTTCACCCACAATGTCTAGAATGTGGTGTGTGCGTGAATGATTGGTGGTGGCACCAATGGAGCAGATTGGCAGCCGTGCTTCCATCAGTCTGCCCCAGGGCAGCTTTGGCTACAGTAGTGGCTTCCATCACCAAGTGTGGAGTGAATGAATAAGGCACACAACTGTAACGCCACTTTGAGTGAAATGCGCTATAGACAATGTATTATTAAATATTATGATATAAGGGCCCAAAAGTTGCCCATCATTGATCATCTTATTGAATGATTAGTTGCCATGGTGATGCCAGTCTTGGCTGCTAAACCCTGACTGTGACTGATGCACTACATATTTGTGATGTTCCCTGTAAACCTGCAGCGCTCTCATGTGCCTCTTATGTGCCTGTGTTGTTAGTAACAGAGGAAGTCGGTAATGATGGCGAAGCCTTGGGGGCACGACTCATGAGACTCTCATTTCCCCGGCTGTTGTTTAAGTGAAGAGGGGCCCTGTAGCTCAGGCACCTCCAGCTCTGTTCATGCTTACACTGGCAAAACATGAGCTAACGCCGCTTCAGTTCACAATATCTATATCTCTATTTCAGTCATTTTATTATAGTTGCAAGATTCTTTTTTCAAGCTGAATGATCTTTACTTATTTATTTATTTCCTTTTGAAATTAGAAAGAAATATTGAAATTATAGTAAAAAAAACATTAGTCCAAAAACATATACAAATAAGTCCAAATGTTAGGACAAAAAAGACAAAAAAAAATAAAATAATGAATATCAGAATTCAAACCATTCTAACTGATGATACCTTTTTGTAGTGTATTTTCTGAATCATTGTTCTATACACAACCGTTTGTACTGTACGCTTCTCACTTCATGATGATTGCGCTTTCCTGTAAACACATTGTGCTCCGGCGCTTGTTATTGACTGTGTTTGATTACTGTTGTTTTCCTTGCAGTCCGTTTTATGGGGAGGACTTTTATTGTGAAATCCCGCGCAGCTTCAGACACCTCTCCTTCTACATCTTTGACAGGGACGTCTTCAGGAGGGACTCCAGCATCGGTGTGTTAATGAGGATTTTGTTCATAAAAAATTTAACTAGCATCTTTTATTAGTAGTTATGCTGCCAATGTCAAAGGGACAAACTCATATTATGCTATTTTCTCATCTATATTATAATGTTTCCTCATCAAAAATATACCTGGAGTTTTGTTTTGTTTCATTCACAAATCTTAAACATAAAAATACTGCTTTTTAACATGAGTTCTTCTTCAAACAGAAAATACTCGCTTCATAACATCACACACTCAAATGTGTGAAGGAAACAAAAAAACAGCTCTGGGTGTGGTAACAACATTATATAACATGACTGTTCACATGAAGTTCACAGGAGTCACTTTTACGTAATGAACTTTTAACCTTGTTATAATATTTATTCCTCAACATTAGGTCACCCACACTTGTTTCACCTACTCCTGACACTGCCAGCAGCTCTGTATTTGCGATTATTCCAAAATTGTATACTTAAAAATGTTGCATAATCACTTTTCAAAATTAAAAGCACATGAAAGTAAATCTTTTGCTTGCTACAGACAAATGATAACAGTCAATGGTCCTCTCATAATCAGGCTGTTTTGGATTAATATTCAACTTAACAATAAAAAAATGCAAAATAACAATCTTCATATGTAAAAAAAGCAAAAGATAAATATAGAAATTGGTAAAAAATCATTGGCTACCTTTATCTGTATGAAAATCAGTGAACTACTGCAGCAGCATCCAACCCAACCACACAGTCCAATCTCATTCTCCTGTGGTTTAACTGAAATGAGTTGTCAGGAACCGCCTCTGTTCTTCTGACAATACTGAATGTCGCTGTGGTTAAATGGGCGGGTGACTGTGTATTTGCCGTTTGTCGTTTGTTTGTACCACCTGACCACAAACTAAATAATTACTTTCAAAACACAATCTCCCCATCTCGGATCCTGTGGTCGCTGTAAATACATGTAGCAGGGTCAGTCTTGGGCCACTGCCTTGGACGGTTTTATCTTGGTATTTTTCTGCTTTTCCCCAGGTGTTTGTTTTAATTAGGAGACTTGAACTAGATTTAGCATGTGTGCAAGTGTAGGCACTGAATCTGACAGCTGTTTAGGAAGTGTGCTGCAATATCAGTTCAGTAAAGCGATTTGAATGGGCAGTTTTTGATTTTTTAAAGTACCATAAAGGTCCTACACAATTGACTCTTGTGAGCTTATTATAACATAGGTTAGAAATAGTATATTCCGTTCTGTTTATTCTGCATAAAAACGGCTCGTCTTGTAGTTTATATCTATACAAACTTGCTTCAAGATCTGAGTCTTGTAGTAGTTTGTCAGTTCATATTTCAGTGTTTTGTGTCATGTCTTCTTCTTTTGAATATGAACTTAGAACAGAATCCTATTATCAAAACATAAATCCCAAATCTAATCTCAAATCTTTCTCAGAAAAATTGCTGCTAGATATTATTCCAGCCCAATCATTCAGCCCTAAAGTGTGATCTCTCTCTCTCTCGTTCTCTCTTTCTCTCACTTTCTATCTCTCCCCCCTCTTTCTCTCTCTCTCTGTCTCTCTATCCCTCTCTCTTTCTCTTCCCCTTTTTCTCTCTCCTCACTCTTTTCTTTCTTTATTTCTTTCTCTCCCTCTCTTTCCTTCTCTCTCTTTCTGTCGCTCTCCCTCTCTCTTTTTCTTCCTCTCCTTCTCCCCCTCTCTCTTGTATTAACACCATATTGTCTTCCTCTCTCTCTCTTTTTCTTCCTCTCATTTTAACACCATGTTGTCTTATCCTCTCTCTCTCTCTCTTTCTCTCTCTCCCTTCTCTTTCTCTATCTCTATCTCTCTCTCTCTCTTTCTCTCTCTCTTTCTCTTTCCCCTCTCTTTCTCTCTCTTTCTATTTGTCTCTCTCCTCTCTCTCTCTGTCTCTCTATCCCTCTCTCTTTCTCTTCCTTTTTTTCTCTCTCCTCACTTTTTTCTTTCTTTATTTCTCTCCCTCTCTTTCCTTCTCTCTCTTTCTGTCGCTCTCCCTCTCTCTTTTTCTTCCTCTCCTTCTCCCCCCTTGTATTAACACCATATTGTCTTCCTCTCTCTCTCTCTTTTTTCTTCCTCTCTTGTTTTAACACCATGTTGTCTTCCCCCCCTCTCTCTCTCTCTTTTTTTCTTTTTCCCTCTCTCTCTTGTATTAACACCATGTTGCCTCTTCTCTCTCTCTCTCTCTCTCTCTCTCCCTCTCTCTTGTATTAACGCCATGTTGTCTTCCTCTCTCTCTTTTTTCTTCCTCTCTCTTGTTTTAAAATCATGTTGTCTTCCCCTCCCTCTCCCTCTCTCTCTCTTTTTCTTCCTCTCTTATTTTAACACCATGTTGTCTTATCCCCTCTCTTTCTCTCTCTCTTTCTCCCTCTCTCTTGTATTAACACCGTGTTGTCTTCCCCCCTCTCTCTCTCTTTTTCTTCCTCTCTCATGTTAACACCATGTTGTCTTCCTCTCCCCCTCTCCCTCTCTCCCCCTCTCTCTTTTTCTTCCTCTTTTCTCCCTCTTTCTTGTATTAACACCATGTTGCCTCTTCTCTCTCTCTCTCTCTCTCTCTCTCTCTCCCTCTCCCTCACTCTTTTTTGTATTTTGTGTATTTCTTGTATTAACACCATGCTATGTGCTCGTGTGCTCGTGTGCGTAGGGAAGGTTGCAGTGAAGAAAGAGGATCTGCAGAAGTATCATGGGAAAGACACCTGGTTTCCGCTCCAACCTGTCAGCGCTGACTCAGAGGTTCAGGTCAGTGCACCAAACAAACTGTCTCCAACTCGGCTACGATTATTCACCACTATTTTCCCCACTGAAAGATGTTGTTTTTGGACTTGTTATTTGCCAGACAGAAAAGTCATTACTGCTACTACTGCCATGTTTTCAACCTGACATAAAGGAGACATATACAAAATCAACTCTAATGAGATTTTACCCTTATTACAACAGTATTCTCTTTTTAACTTGCCTAAAGTTTTATTTTGATGGATGTTAAAGATTTATACGTGTTTCAGTAATCCTGTATTGTCTTGGATATGAGAAAGTTCCTCTTTTCACCTTTATTCTCGTCCAATAAACAATGCAAAAACTAAAATCTAGTAATGTTAAGATTACTTGAATTTTCACTTAACAAGCAAAATGATTTCACTTAACAAGCAAAATGACCTGCCAGTGGAACAAGACTTTAAATATTTTAATATATTAAAATGAATCTTGCTACACTTAAGATAAGAAGATTTTTGCTTGAATTAAGAAAAAACACACTTGTTCCATTGGTAGATAATTTTACTCGTCAAGTTTAATCTACTCAAATAAAGTAAAATGTTCTTAATTTATGTCATTTTAACTTACCTAGACTTTGCTTTTTGCAGTGCATGAAACTATTGATACATATTAAGTTATAAAATGTCACATAGGCGTTTTTTAAAAATAATAATTACAATGAACTGCTAAGTGAAGTTACCGGTCAGATCTGTGGAGAGGCGATCCAGCTCACAGTGACAGTACTTAAGTAATATTTTAATGCATTTGCTATGTGATGTGAAGTGTGAATAAATGCAACATAGATGAGTTTAATGCTAAACTGCGGAACATTCCAGGCAACACAATACATGACACATCTTTAAATTACTGACAGTTCAAACAAAATGTAGTCCAGCAAACATCCGTAAACACATTTTTTACAGATATTTAAGTCTTTTGTCTTTTGATATTCCCTTGAAACCCTGTCAATGCACCTTCTATTCCTTTTACTGAGGGTGTGTTGTATGAAAACAGATTAGATGACCAACAAGCAATAAGGACATACTTTTAAGGCAACCAATAACTCAAATATTGACCATTATAATGTGAACCAGACATTCATTCACTGCTCCACAACTATTTACTGTACGTACAAGATATTTAAAACATCTGGCGTAAATTTGAGAAGAGGTAAGAATCTGAATCACTGTGTATTAATAAATGAAACTAAGTTAACTGCTGGATTAATGTAGTTAATGATTTAAAGCTGATAGAGTGTTAGACTATAGCTCTGAGACCATTGTACTTATTTGAACTTCCTCTCTCTTTCTCCTTCTATTTCTCTCTTCTCACACTTTTTTTAACCTTTCTTTCTCTCTCACTCATCTCTGCAAAAAAGCTTGGCCAAAATGTAACATAAATAATTAAATCTATCAGAAAATGACTTAAAAGTAGTGAAATTATCTGTCCATGCAGCAACTTATCTTAAAATAAACTATCTCTAGACTAGATTAAGCAGTCTCTGGTCTAGTAAGTGGATAATAAATCTGAAAACAAGATGAGTAACCTGATAGAAGTCTTAAAATCTTGGCCAGATCAGACAAATTTGCATTGTAAGCTTTATATCCCTTGTGATTTACTCCCCCTCTCTTTTTGTCTCTCTGTCCAACTTCCATCTTTCTCTCTTACACCTTCCCACAGCTCTCTCTTTCTCTCCCTCTCCTTCCTATACCCTTCCAACATCATTTCTCATGCTTTAGTTCTATATTTGTCCAAACTCTCCATTTTCCCTCCTTATTATAAATAAAATAATAATCTGGGCACTCAAGGCCGCCAAGGTCTATACCCTTCCACATCTTTCTATCTTTTCTGTACACTTCAATGTCATTTTCCCCTCTTTTTTCCTCTTAACCTCTCCCTCTTTTCTATGCCCTTCCACCTCTCGTCTCTCTCTCCCTATTCTTCTCTTTTTTATACTCTTCCACCTCTCTCCATCTCTCTCTTCATCTCCCTTACTCTTTTCTATACTCTTCTACCTCTCGTCTCTCTCTCCCTATTCCCTCCTTCTCTTTTCTATGCCCTTCAACATCCCTCTATTTTTCTGTACATTTCCTTTCTCTCTTTCTCCTCTTAACCTTTCCCTCTTTTCTATACCCTTCCACCTCTCTTCTCTCTCCATGTCCCTTCCTCTTTTTTACATCCTTTCACCTCTCGTCTTTCTCTTCAATCTTTACCCTTCCACCTCTCTTCTCTCTCCATCTTTCTTCCTCTTTTCTATACCCTTCCACCTCTCATCTCTCTCTTTCTGTCTCTCTCTCCCTATTCCCTCCTTCTCTTTTCTATGCCCTTCCACCTCTCATCTCTATCTCTCTCTCTTCCTCTCTTCATCTTCCTCTTTTCTATGCCCTTCCACCTCTCTCCATCTCTCTCTTCCTCTCTCCATCTCCCTCCCTCTTTTCTTTACCCTTCCACCTCTTCTCTCTCCATCTTTCTTCCTCTTTTCTATACCCTTCCACCTCTCGTCTCTCTCTTCCTGTCTCTCTCTCCCTATTCCCTCCTTCTCTTTTCTATGCCCTTCAACATCCCTCTATTTTTCTGTACATTTCCTTTCTCTCTTTCTCCTCTTAACCTTTCCCTCTTTTCTATACCCTTCCACCTCTCTTCTCTCTCCATCTCCCTTCTTCTTTTCTATACCCTTCCACCTCTCGTCTCTCTCTTCCTGTCTCTCTCTCCCTATTCTTCTCTTTTCTATGCCCTTCAACACCTCTGTATTTTCTGTACTGTATTTTCCTTTCTCTCTTGCTCCTCGCAACCTTTCCCCCTTTTCTATACCCTTCCACCTCTCTTCTCTCCCCATGTCCCTTCCTCTTTTTTACACCCTTTCACCTCTCGTCTCTCTCTTCAATCTTTACCGTTCCACCTCTCTTCTCTCTCCGTCTCTCTTCTCTCTCCATGTCCTTTCCTCTTTTCCTATAGCCTTCCACCTCTCGTCTTTCTCTTCAATCTTTACCCTTCCACCTCTCGTCTCTCTCCATGTCCCTTCCTCTTTTTTACACCCTTTCACCTCTCGTCTCTCTCTCCATTCTTTACCCTTCCACCTCCCTTCTCTCTCCATCTCCCTTCCTCTTTTCCTATAGCTTTTCACATCTCGTCTCTCTCCATCTCCGTCCCTCTCTCCTCTCCCCCTCCGAGTCCCCCCACATGCATGGCTGCTCACATGGACAGGCCCAGCGAACAGTAACATCTGCAGACAGAGGGGCGTGTGTGGCCCTGGAGCTGTGGTCGAAAACAGAGACACATTCATGCTACAACTCACACAGGAAGGATGTAAAAGAGAGAGAGAGAAAGTGAGGATCAAATGGAGTCTGCAGATAGACTGTCCCTCTTGTCCTTTCAATAGTGGACGCATTGTTTGGACGGGGCGCGCAGTTGTAAAGGCGTTTTTGATGGAGACACTGGGCCCGTTTGCATACTGATGATCTTAATTAATAGAGGTTTTCTAGACAGCTGCAGCACCGCACTGTCATTATGTCATTTAAGAGGGGATTTAAGATGGAAAATAGCCTTGGGTTTGTTTTCATACAGTTGATAGTCACAGTAGTTACTATATCGACTTAAAATACGAACGCTTGGACAATATATGTTGGGGCTCAGTAGCTCAGGAGTGGAAAGATTGGGGTATTTTTGCTGTAATACAATAATATTTGAGCTGTAGAGGGTTGAATAACTAACTCCTATGGCTAATTATTGGTTCATTCTGCTTTTACTTGTTACAGCTTGAGCCTTTTAATGATACTGTCTATTTAAAACAGGTTTATTGTTTTTGTGGCGGTGGCTTAAAGGTGCATTGTGTAACTTTTCCGGTGGAGAGTCTGTCAGACACTTTTCTCCATGGAGATATTATTGCTTTGTCTGGAGTGTTTCACAGTATGGCATTAAACCTTTCTATCTTCATGGAGACCAAACTAGACCAAGTTTTTCTATGTATTTTTGATCTATATAGCCACCTGTAAATGAATAAATGTAAGATATAGTTGTTTAATGTGATACGTGTTCCAGGCAGAGCAGTAACACATTCATAGAAACAAGCAGGTGAAAAGTTGCATAATGCACCTTTAAAGTAGGTTCAGTATTGTTGTTTAGCGCAGTTTATCTCTGTAGGAATATATCGCACTTCAAAATGTATTATCATGACAGGCCTAGATACAATTATTAATGGTCAAAGATTTCAGCAAAGTTTGTTGATCTATGCTACACTTTATAATAACTACAGTATTTATAGCCTCAATAAATCATGAAACAACTTGATTTATAATGAACAAATAGACTAATTAGCCTTACAACGTCATTAAACATTATAGATGGTTGTTTCTGTGCATTTATTCTTATCCACACAATGCCGAGGTGACAGTGGCTCAGTCTCTGCTGTCAACCCCAAAATAATGCAAAGTACATCATCCTTGAGTCTCTAAAGGGTTATTAAAATTATTTTATTTCATATCGAACTAAGGAAGGGAGCTATAATGACCAAAGTTTGCCCCTGCATATTTCTTTTTGACATTATGACCTGTGATCTAATGCATCAATTTCAAATAAATTGTAGAAATTCAGAATAAAATGTTTTCTTGATATACTCATGATTGTCTAACCGTGTAAACTTGCTGTGTGTTTTTGTGCAGGGTAAAGTGCACCTGGAGCTGCGTCTGAGTGAAGTCATCACAGACAGTGGAGTCATCAACCATAAACTGGCCACACGGTGAGACATTGGCTTACATAAACACACAAATAACACAGGCAGCTTTTGTTATTTAATCATGCTTTCTGTGGAGCTAAAGATGACATTAGGGTTATGATTGTGCAAATCTGTTTTATAACCTGTTTTATCACCTATTCATATCACTTGTTTTAGCTTCCTGTTTTATGCAACATTTTAAGGTTTTTTCCTATTTAAATGGTTTTTTTTCTTTTTTTTGTAAATTGTGTATTGCTATGGCAGTGGTCCTAATTTCTCATCATTCCAAAACCCATGTATTAACAACTTGCTTTAGGAGGATTCTTATATAACTCATTTCATACGTTATTTCTGCATGGCAAAGTTTATTCACATCTTGCTTGTTAGTGAAATGAAAAGGTTGCGTAACATTAACAAACACTTGACATGCCCATTGAGTTGATTTTTATATTTAATTAATGTGAAACTTTATCAAATGTGATTGATGAACTGTTAACAACCAGCTGGATGTCACTGACCTTACATTTCCTATGAACAAGTCAATTTGTGCCATTAAGTGCCGTTAAATACATTTATAAACATAGACTAAAATAGATTTTATAGTTTTCTGGCATTTTATTTAGCTTTTTAAAGTTCTGTATCATCATTTTTCATATATGTATAATGACCCAATGAATCTCCTTTATCTTATACAGTTTAAATCCATTTGTGAGTGTTACATGTGTCCGTCCAGAGCCTGCTGCTGCAGAGCCTCTGCTGCACTGATCTGCCACTGCCTTTCACATCTCTGAGGTGCATGACTTGTTGCCCAGCAACAGTTTTCCCCAGTGCTAAAAATGCTCAAAGGCGGTGGCTTTTGTTTAAGAACATTTAGTTTCTTTTGTTTGTGAAGTGACATCTTGGAATGAGTGGTGTATGTTTAGTGCAACTGCACTGCCCAACAATTTATAATATCACATATGTCCTGTAGATTGTCACCTTTCAAAACCAAAACATGAAATTAATGCACCTACGAGAAATGAATATAGTAAATTCTTCTAAACATGATAAGAGTCTCACAGACTTTTTCTTGATATGCAAATTATCCTTAAATGTAATTTATAGATGAAATACTAATCGAAATTTCACTACCCAGAAGTTCACAATATGAGTTTTGCACTTAATCAGCTTTTTGGAGATTTTGGACATTTTGTATAATGTTTTTGTATAAACAATATATTAAAATGGTCTTATCTTCTTATTCACAATTTCATCAGTATTCCTGCAATCTGTCCGCTTCATTTCTCAGTATCCAATTGAAATTACACAATGTTTGTGTGAGTCAGCAGCCCCCTAACATGCCTCGATTACCTTGTGTGTCTCTGCAGTAATGTTCTTGTGCATGGATTATTCTGTGATTGTGTGTTTGTTTGCTTTCTCCCTGTGTAACACTGTGGAGCCTGATAAATGCGATCTGATGAGGCAGTGGCTGCACTCTCACCACTCGCTGGGGATAAGGAGCTTACAGGGCCCAGAGCAGGAGGTCAGCACGGCAGATCTCTCTAGAAAGACACGTGTATGAAAAATGAGAGACAAGAGAGAGGAAAGAGACGAGAGAGAAATGAGAGAAATTAGAGAGTGGAGGAAGGAGAGAGAGAAAGAGACGAGAGAGACAGAGGAGAGAAAAGAGAGAGAGAGAGAGAGAGAGAGAGAGAGAGAGGATGTGCCCATTCACATAAGCCACTGCAGCCAGCTGAATGAGTCTGTCCACACACTTCTGCAGCAAATACAGGGATTACAGCAAAACATGATTAGATAAAGCTCAAAAAGTACTGCATATTTGTTTCACTATATCTATCATTTAAAAAACCTAGCTTGTGTAGGATGGGTGATATTGGAAAAAGTAATGTCTATATTTTGGGGAATTATTTTGATAACAGTAACCAGATGTTGTTGGTCCATCAGAAATATCTTAAAATGTGCCTGTGTGAACTCCACTCACCTTTACTAGAATTATTTGGATAATGTCAGACCTGGAACTGCCTGAACAAAAGGTTAAAGATGTTGTTAACTTGTAGATGCAGACAGTCTAAGAACCAAAGTTAACTCAAGCATGTGTGAATGAAAAAAAACACAGCTCCAGGTATGTTTTTTAGGAGATAACCACTTCATAAAATGGCTTCAAGTTCACCATACTCAATTTTGTGTAATATAGGACCTGAAAATGAGATGCTGAGTGGACAATTGCGCTCGTTTCTCTTGGTATCGCAATGAGATTAGTGATATGCGCGGTTTCTTTTCACAGTTTTTTTGATTTTCATGATTCATAGATTTCCCACAATGGCACTGCCACGTAACCACATCCCGGGGCTATGATATAACTCTCCAGCCTTTATGCCTGTGAGTAAATGATTTTTGACAGGAAACGTGGGCGCTTAAAAATTCGCATTAACCTAATATGAGTAATGTCAACTAAAACAAACAAGTCGGCTGCAGACATCAATGGAGAGCGGAGGCAGAGAACTATAGCTAAAGAGAGAGAGATAGACTGTGTAGTATAGGCCAAACAGGGGTTATATAAACAAGCTTATTGGACAGGAAGCGAGCTGGAATTAGTGACGCTTAACCCAACCCTCTCCTTATTCCTTATTAGGAGCCTATCTGCTATGGCATGTGTGGTGGTTTGGACGTGGCTGGATAAGGGATGGCACAATAAACAATAATATAGTTTATCTGTAATAGTCCGTGGGAGATTTGATATAATCGTGATAATCGCCAACAAAGATAATCCCCATTTTATCACCAGAATCTGCCAAAAAAAGTGACTTATCTATGATGTTTTCTTCTAGATGCTGTTTTCACTCATAACAATTCCTTAAAAGTTATTTAATTATGGAACTTATTCATGAATTAAAAGTATAATTAATCATGCATAACATTTTTAAATAATTATTGTGATATCATGATTAATTGCAATTATTTTAGACTTTAGAACTTTAGAGATCCACAAGGGAAATTA
>KN496592.1:3733-15793 GCA_000787155.1 Scartelaos histophorus | reverse complement strand
TTATTATTATTATTATTACCACCACACTGTATTCTCTGTGTGTATTTAATTAAAGTACCTCATGCTCTTGTATTGCCATATGTGAAATGTGGTGCTTCCCCCCCAGGTGTTTTTCAATGCTGCCAGTGTGAAACAAGTTGATGTGCCCACCCTGACTGGTGCGTTTGGTATTCTCCCTGCTCACGTCCCAACTCTCCAGGTGCTCAGGCCTGGTGTTGTCACAGTCTTTAATGAAGATGGGTCCTCTACAAAATACTTTGGTAAACTCCCAGACTCCCAATCAAATTAGGCCTTGTACTGATCTTCTGAGTTATACTTCCGCCAGGAAGATATTGAAGCCTGTCCTAGAACCTACTGTAACACCTGTGTCTTGTTTGCAGTGAGCAGTGGGTCGGTGACCGTCAATGCAGACTCCTCAGTACAACTGCTGGCAGAAGAGGCAGTTCCAATTGACCAGTTGGATGTTGCAGTGAGTATAATGCGCATTTTTATTGTATGAGAGAACTGATATCATTTGTTAACTAACTAACATATATGTTTTTTACACACACACACAAAGTTTAGTGCATTATTGTCTAATGTATGGCAAGGTGTACAGCAAATGTTAAAATTGACATTGCATTGACTCTAGTCACACCAGTTGTCAATAGTGGTTGCTTATAGAGATCAGAATGAATGCAGCCTCTAAATGTCACATGCTTTAGTGTAATTGTAGGCGGTACATATTTACAAAAGGGGATTTAAAGACATTCATATTGTTGGTTCATTTTGAGCTTTCCCAGGGGATGATCCTCTCATCAATATTGCACTTGAACTCTTGAGTCCATATTTAAATGTCATCCTTATTAATGCAGCCCTCTGTTGTGTACAATAGCTGTGGAGGGCTCTGTTGTGACCTTGACTAGTGCCAGTGTCACTGTCAAGTTGACTACCAGCTAAATGAGTTATTTTCCCCTTGTCGTGTCTGAGTCCACAGTGAAAATGCGCACAGTCCCACACTGTTAATAAGGAAAGAAAGGTCAGTCACTGTTGAGTTATAGCAGATGTGTCAAATCCCCACTGGGAGACCTTTAACTTCCAGCTATGTTTGGCATTTCTCGTTTCTAATCGCTCCTGTGACAAATGGAGCTTTCCAAGACGCAAGGGATTTTCTCTGCTTGTCCTTCACCCCACTTTGAGCCTATTGTCGCCTCACTGCTTTGATTTTTGTTATCCCAAAAAAGGATTGATTGCTGTGTCATCTCTTCAACACATGACTTAAACATTTTACCAATTAAAACAAATGCAATAAAGATAAAACTCATATTATTTATATTGTTCAATTCTCAATTCTCAAACCCCCCTTTTCTCCCAGTCTGCCAAAGCCAATCTAGAGAAGGCCCAGTCCGAGTTGGTGGGTACATCTGATGAAGCTGCAAAAGCAGAAGTTCAGATCTGCATAGAGGCCAATGAGGCCATTATTAAGGCTCTGGAGTAAAACTGTGGTAAGTGTTTGTTTCAAAGTATGTTTGCATATATGTAGAATAAGTACAGTGTTTAAGTCATAGTAATAAGTTATTTCTGTTCCCTTTAGGTTTCTCTGGTTTCATTAATGGAAATCAATAATTCCTGTATTTCCAGCTTCAGTTTGTCTACATTGTATTGTACAGTCATTAAAATAAATTTATTTGGAATTATCTGTCTGTTTTGTGCATAGGGGAGAAATCTATAAAACTGAAGGAATGTAGTTTGCGTGCCTGCCACTTGGAGGTGGTAGAGTGTAAGGAATGAAGAGGGGGCTTCTTCCTAGTTTACACATCTCAAATCAGTAGGTCATAGCATTAGCCACTGTGGAAAAAAATACTTCAAAGTGCTTCCTTGTTATATAAAATACTATTGTATTGTGTAGGTTTATGAGTATGTGGGTTTTACTCAAAGAGCTGAGTCAAATGGTTGCTTACCTTTGGGTTGGAGTCCTGTGGAACTAGCCTTTATGTCTGCTCCTGCTTATGTGAGTAATTACTTCACGCCAGGAAAAGCCATTTACTGACCATTTTGTGCAAACTGGGCTTTATACTTTTCATTACTGACATAACCACAAGTGACTACAGGACATGTTGACCTTACTCTTGTGTTGATCCAGAGCCTTAAAAGAAGAAACCACAACCAGTTTATTTTCAAATGTCAAAGTTGCTGAGGGTTTGGAAAGTGGCACACAATCGGTACTACTGCTCTAAGTGAATCTACACTCAGCACAGATCTAGGTCACAATATATATAAGTGAGTGAATTAAGTTTTCAGTACATTTTGACATTAATTTAAAAGCAGCCTGTGTAATCATCTTGATTAAAGCAAATAACCATATCTCCTCTATAATTGGTAAAGTGCACATCCAAGTAATTTCAGTCTATTAAAGTGTGGTGTAGACAGACTTATGTCTGTGGTTGAAAACCATTAATTCCTGACCCTTTTTAAAACCTTCACACATCTTTTGCTCCTGTTGGCTGGCTGACTGGCTTGTTCGTCATTACTGTCTTCCAGCTGTGCCACAAACACTCATGTATGTGCTCCCTATATGAGTCAGGCTCCCTGAGGGTGCATAGACGCAAGAGTGATAGTACAGATTTATGATGGGGCTGGCTTTTTCACAAAATGTCAAGTTTGTACCTGACCGTATAGGAGTTCTACTGGAGTGTATACAGTCTCAGATGTGCCACAGTGTTTTATATTTTGATTAACCAAAATCTTACTCACACACAGTGTTCATATGTGTTTTTTACTAAGCACTGGTTTCATATAGACATTGGAAAGAATATTCTTCCAAACCATTACACATTACAACTAAATATATTTTTTGGCATTTTTTTTCTGCCTTCTGATGTTCAAGTTTCAATAATTCCCCCAAGACTACAAATCCAACATATGTAATGTTGGATTTGTAGTCTTTTTTTTTTTTTTTCTTTTTGAAGTTGAATGCACTATAGCGGACAATTTTAATCACAGCCATTATTTAAAGAGCCTATATTACACACAACTGGGAACTTTAAGCCAAGTTATAATGTTACCTCATCAGAAACATTCCTGCAATTGTTGTTTCATTCACACATGTCTGAGTAACCCTTTATTACTGGTCTGTCTACATCTCCAAAGCTCAGAATGCTCTGTACTTAATGTCAGGAAGCTGTAAGCTAACAGGTGGACTTTAATCATAATCAGCTGGTTATGTTTAGGCTTTTCAAATTTTGTATTCAGTGTTTAAAAAGCAATTTACTTTTGCCGAGGTTATTGCAGCAATGAACTTTCAACTATCCTTCAGGCAAATTCAAACTGAAGAGTAATATGTAAATGATTAAATCCTCTGACACATTACAGACTTGTGTGCTGGCTAGACAGTGCTCTCTCCTTGGTTATGGCAGACTCAACGACAGCAGAAGTGGGACATGTGACTTTCGCCTCCTCTGACTTGAAACCCGTAGAGAGTCTCTTTAGAGCTACTCAAACTGAAACCTCTTCATCTCCTTTTGTAGAGGTTCACTTTATTAGCTCCATAAATTACGGCACACAATTCACGCGCGCACTCCTGGTTGACATTATCACTCAATGTTAATGATGATTCAAGCATCGGACAGCCTGAGAGAACTGCCTATTCACCGGTGAATTAGGTTAGATGAAAAATGGGCCAAATATGGCTTGAAATAGGGTTGTGACAGATGCCCTGGTTGTGAAAAGGTGGAGCTCCTAAATTATTATTACATCATATTTTGGTAACCTAAATGACAAGGTTTAATGTTGTCTATTAGTAAAGTTTTGTTGTGTTTTGTTTATCATTATAGCTATACTGATTTTGTGTGGATAAATTAAAGTGAGTCAGGAAGAGGAGCCAATATTTTGTTGATGATCTTAGCAGGTAAAAGATTAATTACATACAATAAAGCATTTTCTTTATTTCTTTTATTTAATGTTGCTAGTGCTGTAACTTTGTCACTAATGCTGTAAATGTATTCTCTGTAATTTAGGCTTATGACTAACACAATTACATTATTATTATTATTATTATTATTATTATTATTATTATTATTATTATTATTATTATTATTACATTCTACCTTCACCAGTTCTTGTGTAAAAGAATACCTTTATACAAACAGAAATAAAATGAGCTTGCAATGCTAGACAATAGCAAATTTATATTCAGCATCTGTCACTGCACTCCTCCAGCTTCCTTGCTTCCTGCATTTGCACTTGTGAGGTATGGTCAAGCACAGATAAGTGTGCATGAAGGAGGTGGGGAGGATGGAGCGTGTACAGTGGCAGGACTGCTATGAGAGAGCTACCCTATCCGCAGAGGAGAAGCTGATTGAAGTGCTGACCTTTTGGTGATGCTGTGCAAAGAGGGGGCCTGTACACTCTCAGTCAGCTGTCAGATACTGCATCAGCCTGGAGTGGGAGTGAGGCCACGACTCTCACCTCCCACCAGTGTCAACTCTGCCTCTCCACCCACCAACCCACAAAAACACAGAGAAAACCAACCACAAACATACACCCTACCCCCCCTAAAACAGTTTTCTGGTTTGTGCCAGCTAGGTATAACGTTTTCTCAAAATAGCACTGTGGGCTTTTGGGAGAAAATTGCAAAGCCGCAAACACAAGGCGGCTGCTGCAGAGGTGAGATAATCAGCTTGTGGTAACAGCAAATGGCCCCTGAGTGCAAGGCAGGTAATGATTGTACCAGTGTTTTTGTGGGAGAGGGACTGAGAGCTCCTGTCCTTATCTGTGTGTGTCTGTGCATATTCACTGGAAATAAGCAGCCAGTGGAAAAAAGAACTAGTATGAACAAGAACAAGGACATGTGAACGAATTGGAACAAAAAAGTCATTTTTTTTCTGAAGATTTGTTCAAAAAGTTAAATATTATATATTGTTATATTAGGAACAGTTAGCAGCAATATTCCAGCTGCCTTTAGTCCAGTTAGTTGTCATAATGTTAAAGCCAGGATTACTGTATTATTGTATACCACAAATACTAAAAAAAGACATGTTAGCACAGGCAGCTGCTGACTGCCATCATTAACAGCTAATTACTGTGAAACAGGGATGATCAAATAAAACAGAAAAATAACAGAAAATGCCATAATACCCTACTACTAGATTTATCATAAATAAAACAGCATTAATGTGTTGAATTTATCTAGTTTCTTAATCATGAAAACACACTGATAGTTCTATTTATTTATATGTTTATTTGAATTTGTTGATGTCAGCATACATCAGCTCTGGTAGTACAGTGGGCTATAATTTATCAATTGTTTGTACATTTGTTAGTATTCATTTTGCTGTGCCAACATATTCAGTCCCACTTCAGGTTAAAAACACATGTAGAAAACAGACGCCTGATCTAGATGCATCAAACTTAAGTAGTGTATTTCCTAACTCTGACTGGAGACGAGTTTAGCTCCTCTCTTTGATGCAAACCTTCGACACAAAGAAATACCTCCTCATATCTTCTCAGCTTTTTATGATGTCGAAGTCTCTAATTACAAGATTAAGATGCATATCCTTCAGATTCAAAGGCTAAACTTGAAAACAAAAATTATGTTTGAAGAATCACTTAACCTTGCCCAGGAAAGTGTGATTGTGGCTGTGTGGCATTCCTAAACGGGGTGTTCACAAAGGTTGAGGAGAGTACATCGTCTGGGTGGGACCAGAGCAGTGTGTGGTTGGTGTGTGTGTGTGTGGTGTGTGTGTGTGTGTGTGTGTGTGTGTGTGTGTGGTCAATATTTCTACATGTACAGGGACTTTTTCATTGTTCACTGAAGCAGGGGTAAGGTGAGGACAGTGTAGGTCTCATATATGCAGGGGCATGTACAGACCTATGTTTAGGCCTGATACACAATCTCTGGTCATACTAGCTTAGGTCATGTGTGTTATTGAAGATGCAGCACTCACTAAATATATGTCCTCATGAAGCACAGTAGATGTGTTTAGGTCTTTTAAATGTTATCATTAACACTATATTAAAATATGCCTTCAAGCCACATCTTTTTTGGTTCAATATATAACTTTAGCATAAACATCAAATTTTACAGTGAAATATGAATCAGTAATACAGTCCATCCATGAGGATGAAATAGTTTTGCTATCTCCATAGTAACAAGCAGGAGATACTGCTACCGGTCAGATCTGTGCAAAGGATGGCCCGCTGACTGTAGGTGTGTATGTTCTTTGAGCAAAAAAAAAAACCACCAATACTTTAAAAAATGGTAGATGGATACATTTAATGCCACACTGTGAACATTTGTGAAACATTTCAGAGAAAGTAATACCATTTCCATGGAGAAAAGCATTAAAAAAAAAAAAAAAAGAAAAGTTACTAAAAAGAGTTGATAGTAAACATTAAGTCTAAAATGCCCAGTCTTAGCAATCCGTGAAAACAAGAACCAGTCCTGTGAATAGACTCAGTACAACATTTGCTGACATAAAGCCCCCATACAGTGACAAATGAGGCCAGAGGACAGGTGCAGGGCATCTGTGTAACTGTTCATGTCAGTGTCGTGCTACAGGCCTGTCCTGCACACAGAGGTTGCTCTACATGTGGCCCAGGCAATATAATGTATAATCCAACCAACTCCTTTTCACCTCAAAAGTGCTTCAAGATTCCTCTAACCATAAATATCAATTCTTTTTTTTATATTAATAAATTCTTATTGAGTATCAGCTGTTGTGGTAGTAGCAGTAGCAGTAGTAGTAGAAAATAACAAACATACATAGACAAATAGAACTTTCTTGATCTGATTACAGTACAACAGGCTTGTACCAATCTCATGTGGTATATGCCAGGGCTGGGGGCATGTGGGCTTTGTTCTCTGGGGACTTTTTCACACATTTTCTTTCCTGGTTATTGCCCTCAGCTTCACTTCCTGCTCACTTGATATTTCCAAAACAGCTTTGAGGATGTGCCCGGGCACGTGAGCAGGCGTTCACACCTGGGAGCACATGAAATGAAGCTACATGCACAATGTGATAGAGGTGAGGAGGTGGTGATGACATGGTCGAGAGACAAAAGAGGAATAGTATTAGGTTTCTGTAGGCCTTCCTCTTTTCTCTGCTGACACTGCAATCAAATTCTGACCAAAAAAAGAAAAAGAACTTTGTACCTGATAATTAAACTAAATTGTGTTAAAGGTTACAGGTCAGATTTTTGAGCCCGTTGACTTTACATTGGCATTAATTTGTTTGAGTTTGAATGTAGTTAGACATAGTAGACACTTTTATCTTAAAATTATAACGCATTATATATATTACTGATTTATTGTGGAAGCAAAGAAAGCATTTAGTTTTGGTGGTACGTTTAGGGACAGTGGAATTCATTGTACAAGTTGTAGCTTCTTCCACTTTTGGTAAAACCTCTATCGTGTTATCTGTTTCACTACAGTTTTGAAACTTTCCAACGGACTCAGAGTTTCTTCAGCTATCTCACTGATGTAACCTTCCTGAAAACTATGTCAGTTGGACTCATTTGTGAAGTAATTTAAGTTACAGTTTTATTGTGAAAGTAAGACAACTACGTGGACTCAACATTTTTAAAATTCTTCCCTTGAATCACAATTTTACACAGAAAAATGGAAAACGACCTAATTGGATAATTTTTCTCAGGCTTGTGGCAGTTTTTTTCTCTCACAAGATTTTGTATCACGAGAACACATTATATTTACTGAAGATGAGAACAATGCAAATATACCTAACAATACCTTCTGAAAAAAGCTCATTTATTTTTTTATGCCTGACCAAGATTGCAAGTATAAAATATGTATTTATGTATTGATTGATTTATTAATTGATTCTTTTGTAATTTGCTTGCATACTTTGATGACAATATCCTGAATGGACATAGTGAGGAAGAGGCACTGATCTGAAAGTCAAATTTGACAAGAACACATAAATTCATCACTGTGCTTAAACTCAGAGGTCAAATGTGTGAATGGGACTCACGTGACAGAAATCAAAGGAAGTCCAGACACATGTGGCTCGCATTATAAGACTGTAGACTTGCATGCGCTTCCCTTTAACCTTTAGCGCATGGGCTAATCACTCTGCACTGCAAGGGACGCAGCCTGTCCTCCACTCACCATGGCCTCCAGATCATACGCTTGTTTAAGCCGAGTTGGAAAATATGCTAACGGCCCAGTTTCCACTTAAAGATGACAGAAATAACTTCCTTAACACAATGCAGCATTATAGATTCCAGTGACTGAAGGCTGATGAGAGATTTCCATAATCTAAGTGAGGAGACTTAAAATAAAAGCAGTGAAGTAAATAGAACATCTTTCATATAGCATACACAGCGTTGATACTATAAAATGCTGTCAATTAAACCACTACTGCTAACCTGCTAATGTTTTTGAATATACATGGCCTATCTGTCTTGATTTTTTCTCTCTTTCTTTGAGACTTTTCAGCACAATAATATTTCAAAGCAGCATTGTGTACTAAATTATCTTAATGAGTAATAAGTTGATAGATTACTGACATTGTGTTCTCTTTCATGTACTTACAAATCTCAGAACTATTGAGTACTAATAATACTTCCTGTTATTGCATCATAGACTACTGTAAAACCCACGATGATTCCTCTGTTGTGTTGGTTTCCCTAGCTTACAACATTGCAACTCTGTACTGCATCAGAAATGTCCAAAGATCAGGTCATTGGTCCATACTTTGGTTTCACTCACAGTCCAGTGCAACCCTAACTGACTGGCCTGTTGTGTGAGTGTGCTGCAGTAAAGCGTCTCCTGTTGCATATGTATGTGAGTTTGAGTTCAGCTCGGGTCAAAAATGCTCCTGATGACGCCACACAGCCCGGCCTGCCTCACTCCTCAAAGGTCATGCAGATAGTTCCATATGGAAGACATGCTAGTTATACGCAGGTGGAGGAGGAACTCAGGAGCTGTATTTAAACTAATGTAATGCTATTTAATACTGCCCAGTGCAGCTGTTAACACAGCAACTAGTTATTAAGAGTAAGTCTACTCACCACTACCAGCTAAAACACATCCACTGCTGATACCACTGTGGTTGCAGCAGAGAGACTTGTTCCATTGTTGGTTTTCCATTGAATCTTCAGTGACCAATACCATGCCTTCTTCTTCTTAACATCATAATAATCTACGCTCACGCCCATGCCATTACGGGGACACATTTTCCAGTGGCTAAATTGCTCCACATTAAAATAACACTCCCAGTATGGCATCACATGTGAAGGTCAGGCTATTCTAACAACAATGAGGTCATTTGTCCACATAGACCATTTATAGTTCAAAGGTCAAACTAATTATTGTTGACATCAGATTGAACAAGAACAGGTGCTTAAATTAATCTGGCTCTTAATGTGAGCAAATACATAATTATAATTAAATATTGGCTAAACTAGCTCGTCAAATGCTTACTGGGCTGTATCAATATGTCGCATGACTAATAACTATATAGAATCACTTCCAAGAAACATAACATATCTAGAAATAGAAATGACTGTTAGTTATTGTTAAATCTATCAAACACAATATATCAGGGCACAGAGGTCAAAGGTCCCTTGATGGTTTGCAGCATGATATCTAGTGTTTGAATCAAATCCATTTTATGCTTGTGTTTTATTACATGGTATTACTGATTTTTCTTGTTCAAGCTGAGATTGGTTACGTTTTAAAGGACAATCTGAAAATGTTCTAAAGACTGAAAAACATATGTCCATACAGCCTTGTCTTTCCACAGATTCCATCTATAAATTGGTTAGATGCTTGTCTCCATGGAGGTAGAAAACTTAAATAGCATATTATGGAACACCCCAGGAAAAGGTATAGATCTGCAATCAAGATATATACTGAATACTTATAAGCTTATAATAATAAGCTTATCATTTGAACCTCTACATCAGGTGAATGATATTCCTTATCTAGAGTAAGGGATGCCCTTTCTTCTGCAGCATAACTCCTACCCTCGTTATACTTTCTTACGTCAAACGTTTACTGCTTCTACACTTCATAAATCAGAACTATGTTCCAGAGATCTGGCCCATTATGTAATATAGACTCCTCCATTGCACCTGCTTAGGTACCACAGCCTTAACAAGTGCCCCAGTACATCAACACCACTGTATATAGACACAAATTAATATAAAATGTGAACTCAGAGCTGACCAACTTGACTGCATCTAGTGCCATGGAATAGAAAGGGCAGAAGTGACTAAACTTAGACAAAATGGTTGAAGTGCTCTTAAGGCATGTTGATGTGCTTTTGTGGGAGATATGACAATGACAAACTAGTTAACTGCAAACTATTAAACTACTGTTTTTTCACGCGCTTCCATGGGCGTTGGGCTTGAAGGGTAAAGGGTACTTGTTTATCCAGGCATTAGAGTAGGGAGGGGCCACTCACAACATCTGTGATAATAAAAGAACATGCAATAATGCCCCACCAAGATAATTTGCACCCAGGACTCAGAATATTGTGCTATACCCTGCTTATTTGAAACCAGTATTAACTCAAGCAATATCAGTAATGCTGTAATGGATTTGTATGAGTCCTATGCCTTCACCACTCATTTAATTTGAATGAGCTGTAACTAGTAGGCCACCACAGACTGATTGTGTCATTGTGTTATTGTGTACATTTGCAACATTATAACTGGTCCTCACAACTTCACCAGAATTATTTGCATAATTTCAGTCCTGGAATTGCCAATTTATACAGAACTAATGGTAAACTGTAGCTCTTAACTTCAAAATTACTGCTTCATGAGATCACAAGGTTGCAACAGAGCTTTTTGAGCTTTGGAGATGCAGACAGACTAATAGTAAAGGGCTGCTTTGTGAATGAAACAAAAGAGAAATCCAGGGATGTTTTTGATGAAGTAACAGCATTCTAACATGACTGACACGAGTCAATTTTGCATAATATAAGACCTTCAAGTTAAACTAGGATATAATGGCTACTCTGTGTAAGACTCTTTGACAAATGATGCAGTTAATAGATGAGGATGACTAATGTAAATCCATGAGTGATTTAGAGTGTCTTTGTTAACCTAATCTCACACTGACATACTGTTGCTCTCGGGCTATTAGTTTTATTACTTCAACAATAACTAGTTCAAGTAATGTGTCTGGCAACGAAAATACTGTCAGGAGTGATCAAGGTAAATAATGCTGAAGCATGCACAAAGCAGTCTAAATGACATTTGTAATCAGCCATGTTGACATTCTCAAAAGAATCACTTCCCATTTTATATCAATATGTAATACCACCATTGCAACTCTACAACAGCAAACTGGGTTTTACACAGCAATGTTGATACTTCATAACCAAATTCCATAATAGTTAGACATGTTTGATTTATGATGTTTGGTTCCACAACAATGTTTGTCAACAAGGAGATCCACAGAGTCATTGTGTGGTGTATTCGTATGATATCTTGCCCATGATTGCAAATGAATTAGCCCTATTGTATTGTGTTGCAATTAGAAACTTACCATTTTGGAATAATAAAGCATTGCAAAGACAATTAGTACCATGTGTATTTATGTGGAAAGACTATAAAATATAATTATATTTACCATAAATCCAAATGATTGTATTCAACCCTTGTGAAAAATTCTACTTTAGTTTTAAACACACTACTGAAAGCACTGCAGCATGAATACAAATAACTGCAACTATAGGCAACGTTCTGTACCTGCACCTTATTAAAATTCAGCAGCTCTTTCTCTTCTCTCCTCTCCCCCCTCTCTCTCTGTCTCTGTCCTCTCTCCCTCCCTCTCTCTCTCTTCCCCACCCCTCCCATTCTGTTCCTTTACTGGCTTTAGCTGCTGCCAGTATTTAGCTGTTCTGTTCCGTCTCATCCTACAGCTCAGTGCTTCTATAGATAGGAGCGGGCCACTCCAGTTCTTCCTGCATGACTCAGCTCTCCAGCGCTGCACTGTAAATATTTAACCACGTCATTCCTGGCATTCACTTGTTTTAATATCCAAAATGCACTTCTTCTCAAAAATGACGCTGGTGTTTTATTCATTTGGACTAATGCTTGATTTCTTTG